>CAJFCP010000544.1:12641-28356 GCA_904066005.1 Synergus itoensis | reverse complement strand
CCGGCACGTGTTTTAATCAAAAAAAAAAAAAAAAAAAATTAGGGACTTTCTTTTTTCGGATTTAGAAACGAATTGGGGGGATCGAGACTCTGTAGAAAAAAAAAGCGTTTTTGGACCACCCTAGTATATACTTATGTATTTTGACGCACTGATTATGAATATGATAATGAAAATTGTCGACTAGTCGTTTTTCATGGTGGAACCAGGAAAAAACCGTAAAAATCATGATTTTTTGCGCTAATTTTAAAGAATGTTTATAATAATAATTAATAATTAATAATTTTAAAGAATGTTTCAAACAAAAGTTTTAGATCTCATACATTTTTTTCTACGAGAGGTAGTTTCTGAAAAAATCATTGATACATCGCTTTTCATAAAAAAAAAAAACATGAACAATAGCTTTTCATATCGTAAAGGGAAATGGTAAAGGGAAATTATAGTAAAAGGAAATGCAGGATTTTAACGGATTTAAAAAGGTTACCAGGAATTTTTTGGCAATTTATGGGGTTTTATAGGATTTGTAAAACTTTTGTGAATGTCATGGAATTTTTAAATATTTTATGGAATCTAATGAAATTTCAAAGATTTTCAAGGGATTTTGTCTATTTAATTAAATTTCACGAGATTTCAATTATTTTTAAGTATTTTTATAAATTTCGAGCGATTTTAAATGATTTCATGAATTTCATGTGTAATAATTTTTTTCTTTTTTCTGTTGCAGGTAAGTTCCGCTGATCAGGATTTTTTAAACGATATGAATTTCAGCTGTATTGTAAGTGTGAGTTTATTTTTTTTTAATATTTAGGAATCGTATAAAAAATTTTAAATTGCCCTAATTCCGACTTGTATTTATTCAGTCGACAAATTTTTCTCGCAGACTTTTTTTCTACACTGCTTATTAAAAAAACCAGATAAACTGATTTCGCAACGGCCGAACGCATTTCCACAGCTTTAAAGTTTCACCGTTTTAAAACGTGACTGGCGATTCGATTTTTAAATTTGACGCCGACGTCATTCTCAACTCAGATATACCACGACCAACTTAAAGATGACACAAGCACTTAATTCATCAATTGTTTTATAGAACATGAATCAAAATGATTAAAGGATAGAAAAAAAAACCAATCCTTTTATCGGATTTCTAAATATTTCAAGGAATTTCAAAAGGTTTTTTTTGGGGATTTCAGTTGATCTTTTTGAATGGAATTTCACGGGATTTTAAAGGTTTTAAGGGATTTTAATGAATTTTTAATATTTTCACTGGATTTTTAAAAAATTTCAAGATATTTCAAACGGGTTATGGGGATTTCATGGGATTTTTAAAAATTGCATGAAATCTAATTAAATTGATGGGGATTTCAAGCTGCTAGGAATTTTATGGAATTTCCAAATATTTCAAGGTATTTCAAAAAGTTTTTAGGGATCTCATGGGATTTTTAAAAAATTTCATGAAATATAGTAAAATTGATAGGTATTTTAAGTTTTAAAAATTACTAATTTACGTTAGCAGCCATTTCTTCAATGTATTTTCTCTTAAATTTTTAATCACTCTAAAATTCTGAGATGAAAATAATTTTTCTTTTTCAAATTATAGTACAAGAAAATGCAGATTTAAAAAAATGTGCGAAGGTATTCGTGTGCGCATTCTAAAATAATAAGACTGCGCGTGAGATTGCACGTCACATAGCCAGCGTCGTTTGTTATCCTATAATGAAATCCATTAAAATCTCGTTTGCTTAATCGCCGAGTCGTGAACTGAAATAATGCGAATGTTTCAGAGAAGTAATGGCAATCTTTATATGTGAATAAGTGCTGAACTAAATTAGCTGAATTAATGCTAACAAAATGGTAATTCAACTCGACTCAGATCAATTAACGCATTGAAGTATAAGAAAGCCACACTTTCACAGAAATTGCGTGTTTTTAAATTTAAAAAATGGAAAACTATCAACTGATAGGTTGATAATAGAGATTAAAAGAACTTTATTATTATTATTATTTTCATTTATTTAATATGTAGGGATTAAAAAGTGCTTTTTCTCTCCAGGGATTAAAAATTACTTTAAGTTCCTAGGGAAAAAAAAGTAACCTTTTGCCTCTAGGGAGTCAAAAGTACCTTTCAGTTTCTCGGGAGTAAATAAGTGAAAAAGGTACCTCATAGCCTGAAGGGAGTAAAAAGAATCTTTTGGTTCCTAGGGAGGAAAAATAACTTTTATTCCCTGGGGAGTAAAAAGTACTTTTTAGTCTTAAAAGAACGTAAAATGTACTCTTTATATCCTATAGACCAAAAGGTACTTTTTTACTTCCTAGGAAATAAGAAATTCTTTTTACTCCCTAGGATTAAAATCTATGTTTTACTCCCTAAGAAATAAAAGCTATTTTTTACTTCTTAGAGACCAAAAGTCCTTTCAACTCCCAAGGGACTCAATTTTAAAACACTTTTCGTTCTCACGAGGCTTTTGCACTGGTCATCCGATGACATAAATATTTACCGGTCAACATTCTTGGCAACTATTCATCTTGAGATGGAAGATTATAAAAACATTTACAATCAGTCTAGTTTGAACTTTAATAAATAAATAATGAAAAATAAAATTGGTATTTTTTCTAGACATAAAGATTAGTTTAAATAATTTAGTTTGTATCAATGTTGTTAAAAGAGAAAAAGAGTCAGTTTTCAAATTTTATTCTTCTTATAATATTATAAATATATAAATAAATAAAATCTTATAATATTATAATATTATCAAAATCGTTTGTGTATTCAATTTATGATCTTTAAAAATCATGGGACTAAAATCTATTTTTTCAACTTTCTAGAGACAAAAGGATACATTTAACTCCCCAGAGATTAAACGGTACTTTTTTAATCCCTTGGGACAAAAATAAACTTTTGCACTCCCTATAAAATAAAAGCACTGTTGCATCCCAAGGGTCTTGATGCTTTTTCACTCCTTTGAGACTAAAATTTATCATTTTAATTCCCTTGAGACAAAAAGGTCCTTTTTACTCTCTAGGGGCAGAAAGTACTGTTTACTCCCTAGAAAGTAAAAGTAATTTTTCCTCCCTAGAGATACAGAGCAAACTAATATAATAAATAGTAATATAGTAAATAGTGGCGCATAGGAAATTAAATAAAGTAAATTATACTATAATGTTTTTTTTATTAATGAATATTATATATATGTATATATTAATAAGTATATGTATTGCAAAATCTTAGAAATAACTAATTACACCTGGAACGGTTTTTGCCGACTCAGGCACACATTCTCCGTTCAGACAGTACTGGAATATAAAATGAAGTGTTTATAAAATCTGCAGAAGTAACTTTTTGAGAATATTTATAAAATTTTATTTTTTAAATATTTTCTACCTTCTCTTTTCCACAAGGAGATCCTTCAGCTGCAACAGTACTTGATACACAAACCCCTGGTTTGTCTGCGTCAGGATGAAAGCAAAATAGGCCACCGCAAACTTTTTCTTCACCGATCTAAAAGAAATGGTTTCGAAGGATATTCAAATCTGTTTACTAATAAAAAAAATATTTTTCTAAAATTTAAGATACTTACGTTACAATATTTAGTTTTCGTTATGCCCATGCATTGATCATCTAACGACATATATTTGCCCGGCAAAATTCGTGGTAATTGTTGATCATGAGGAGGAGGATTGCGAAGACATTCGCCTCTATCGGAACTGAAAAAAATAATTTTAAAAATGTTTAAATATTAAATTTTTTGTATTTGATTATATTTTTTTTGTGAAATTCCACGAAATACCATAAAATTTCAAAAAATTTGTAGAAATCTCTTAAAAGTGCATGAAATCCTTTCAAAGTACTCTTTAAATCTAGCGACTAAAAGCAAGTTTTTACACCCTAGTGGCTAAAAGTATTTTTTTCTCCCTAGAGACTAAAACGTACTTTATTACTCTTTGGATAATCAAACTACTTTTTACTTCTTAAGGTCTGAAAGGTATTTTTTAATTCCTATGGTTAAAATGGTACTTTTAACTCCCAAGGGACTAAACGGTACTTTTAACTCCTAAGGGGATGAAAGATACTTTTTTACTGTCAGGGGACTAAAAACATATTATTCACTCCTTAGGGACTAAAAAGTGCTTTCTTATGTTTCTAGATAATGAAAATACTTTTTACTTCCTGAGGACTAAAAGATACTTTTTTACCCCCTAATGACCAAAATTATTTTTTACTCCCTAGAGACTAAAAGTAAAATTTTCATTCTCATTTCATTTTCAAAAGTGCTTAACTTACTTGAAGAAATTACGCATTTTTTCTTGACTGCATAGAGAGAATCGGGATCTCTTGCCACTTTTGCTGAATAAATCTCTTTTCATTATATAACCCGCCCCCGACTGGCATTCGACTGGTCCGTCTTTAAAATCGTCGTGAGGAACTTCGAATCTAAGAAAACAAAAAAAAAACCAAATACTTCTTTAGTAATTTATTTTTTTTGTTTAACTATATATTTATTTGCTTTTAAATATTGAATTTTTAAATACTTACGTATGAGCTAATTCATGAGCTCCAACATTGATTCCTTTAAAGGAACCATTGTCTTCAAAGAAAGCCACAGCATTAACTCCATTCGGATCCCATTTACAAGCTCCCCCCATGATGGCTAAACCTAAAAAAAGAAATATAATATAGCACTCTCTCCTTATTTTACTTAACAAATATTTTTTATCTGTTTATATCCCCTTATATTATTTTCTATCTCACTCTATCCATTGCTATCCTTCTCTTTCTTTTCTTTTATATCCCTTTCTATCCCTTCTCTCTAATCTCTATTCTACTCTATCCTTTTCCATCTGTTTCTGTCCCTTTTGTACCAAAATCTATCTTTTTATCCTTTTTTATCATTTTATATCCCATTCTTTTAACTACTAGTCAGTAAAAAAAGCTCTTAGTCCCTAGGGAAAAAAGTACCCTTTAGGCCCTAGAAACTAAAAGTACTGTTCTTTCCCTAGGGGGTAAAAAAGTACCTTTTAGTCCCTTGAAAATAATATCTCTTTAGTTTTTTGAAAAGAAAAAGTACTTTTAGTCCCTAGACATTAAAAAGTAATTTTAGTCTTCAGGGAGTTAAAAGTAGTATTTTTCCCAGGGATTAAAAAGTATCTTTTAGTCCCGAGGAAGTAAAAAGTAGTTTTATTATCCAAAAAGTAAAAAAAAGCACTTTTAAACGATTTAATATAATTTTATATGGTTTCTTGAAATTTTAAAAATATAAAAAGATTTTTAAAAGAATTTTGAAAGATTTCGTGGTTCAAAACCCTTAAATTAGTTTCAGAAAAATATAGGTAACTACTAAAGAATCAAAACTAGGCGAAATCATACCAGCAAGACCTCCAGAATATTTGTCACCATTCTTCATTTCTAAGTCAAGCCTGCAATTAAATACAATAAACAATAAAGACTTATCTCGTTTTTTTTTAAACCTGAATTTTTTATGTCCCATTAATAAATTATAATATATTTAAAAAATTACGTTTCTTACCCAGTCATGTATAAAGCTACATCGTAGTCCGTTTTAAATTTAAATATCTGGTGATTCAGTAAATAAGCAGCCAATAGATTCATAACTTTAAACCCATTTAAATATTTGCCATCGACCTCAGTTTCCAGGAATGCTGTGACACCCTTTCGAATAAAAAAAAAAAAATAGAAAATAAATTCCATCATCAATATTCCATTTCCTCATTTTATTCAACAAATATTAGAATAAGGTATTTTTTCGCTCTGTAGATGTACTCAGTTTTAAAATAGAAATGTGTTTACAGAGCGAAAAAATGTTTAGTTTTAAAGTCATGTTGTGTAAAATGAAGAATTCGAATTTTGAGATTAGAACTTGGACCAAACAGCCTTAATTGGGTAAAATTATATTTACCTCGATTAAAATGATTCCGGCGATGTTTAAACGCACTTTCGGTTTTTGTATGGCTCTATATCTCAAATCTACTCCATTGTAAAAAGTCACAATGTACGTCACTGCTTTCTGGGCGTCTTTCCCAAAAGCGCTGAAAATTAATAAATTATTTTTAATGAAAATTCTGACCTAAAAATTTGAACTCTTAATTTTACTTAAAAATGATTATAATTAAATATTTTTTCGCTCTATGCCGCAATTCTTTTTAGGAATATAAATGTGGCTACAGAGCCAAAAAATATTTACTGTTAATACTTTTTGCTTAAAACGAGGAATTAGAAATTTAACCCCAAAATTCGATTTTAAAATTCATTTTACACAAAAAGTATTTGAATTTTACACTTTTTCGCTCTGTACGCATATTTCTGTTTATAAAACGAGTACCACTACAGAGGAAAAATACGCCTAGTTGTAATATTTGTTAAGTTAAATGATGAAATCGAATTTTGAGGTTAGAACATGGATCCAACACCTTTAATTGCATTTAAATCAAATAAAAGCAATATTCCTACTAATAATACTTACCTGAACAATGTTTCGTCCACGAAAATCAACAGTTCTGGATATACAATTTCCGGAGTTGATCGTTTCGAAATTCTTCTTGTTAATTTAGATATCAATTTTTCATTCGGAAGAGGCAAAGCTGCTATACAAAATACATGAAAAATAGTTAATATAATTTACAATTTACAATTAAGAATTTTGAATCCAAGTTCCTCAAAATTTGAATTCTTCATTTGACCTGACAAATATTATAGTTATATATCCTTCCGCTCTTTAGAGCTATTCATTTTTAGAATAAAAATTTGCGTACACAGCGAAAATGTGTAAAATTCGAATACTTTTTGTATGAAATGAATTTTAAAATTGAATTTTGAGGATAAATTTCAAATTCCTCGCTTTAAGCAAAAACTCTTAAGGAATAAGCGGTCCTAAATTAATTGTGAAAAAAAAATTATTTTACACTGGAATAACTTACCGAGTCTGCTGCCATTACTTTGAGTGGCGTTGGGAATTTTGAAAACTATATGATCTTCAGAAGTCATAAAAGCATCGTCAATCAAAAAATTATTTAAGGACGACACGTCTCGACGACGACGGTGACGAACTGGTACTGGTCGAATTGCATGATTCGGTCCAATTGTACCTTCCTGGAATTGTTTTTTAATTTCAAAAATTATTCCTTAAGGCCATGTATTAGTTATTCGATTCCTACCTTACCGACAGTAATTTTCAATTTGATATCGCAATAAATTTAGAAGTAAAATTGCAAAGAAAAAATTGTCGGTAAGGTAGGGATCGAATAACATACACAGCCTTAATCCAGATTTTCGATTTTTAAGGTCTTGGATCAAGATTTTATTAATTTAGTAAATGAATATAAAATATTATGGCTCTCTGGTCATCGTATAGATTTTGCATTTTCCCAAAATTTTTAAAAATAAGTTTTCATAATCTGAGATTTCAATACAAAAATTTATTACTTACAAAAAGGGCATTTCCGTGGACGTCCCTTTTCACTCTAAATGCTACTTCATTTTCCTCATCCTGATAAAGTTTTCCTATATCGTCCATCGCCTATAAAAAAATATCATTTTTTATTGATTTTTTTATTAGTTTGATTTTTTATTTTTAGTTTAATTAAGGCCATATATGTTTTCCGATCCCTACTTTACCGACATGTTCTTCTCTGCAATGCTACTTCTAAATTTATTGAGGTATCAAATTGAAAATTTCTAAATTTAAAAATAATATGGTAAGGTACTTTTATCTGGTCTTAAACTTTCAATGATATAAAAAAAATTTTTAAATAACTTTTTTTTTACAAATAAATAAGGACCAAATAAACGTACTTTAATGCTTTATCTTTAATTATAGAAACTTTCAATTTGATATCTTAATAAATTTAGAAGTAACATTGCAGAGAAAAAAATGTTGATAAGGTAGGAATCGGATAGCTATTACATGGCCTTAATTAATTTTAATTTAAAGGTAGAGAAAATTAACTGTACTTGCATTTGGGACAATAGTATATTCGAGTTTGCCAGATGAGCCTTTTTTGGCGGTCCAGACTTTTGTGTGCTTTCCCGCCAAAATTCCTTCGGTGGGTTTTAAATAAAGCGTTTTCTTTTGCTCGAAAAATTGAGCTTTGACTACAGGATCTGCTTCTCTCTTATGAATTGTGTGCTTGAGTGAAATAACCTCGTAGTCGGGCACTAAAAATTTTTATGTAAGGGTATTGGATCTAAGTTCCTCAAAATTTTAATTCTTCATTTTACTTGACTAATATTAAAATTATATATTTTTCCGCTCTTTAGAGCTACTCATTTTTAAAATATAAATATGAGTACAGAGCGAAAAAATGTCTAATTCGAATAATTTTTGTGTAAAATGAATTTTAAAATTGAATTTTGAGATTTAATTTTGAATTCCTCGTTTTACGCAAAAATTATTAACATTAAACATTTTTTTGCTCTGTATGCATATTCATACTTTCAGAAAGAACACATCTACAGAGCGAAAAGATATTTATTTCTATTATGTGTTGAGTAAAATGTGGAAATGGAATTTTCAGGTTACAGCAGTGAAAAATTATTTTGGAAATTACCAGCATCTTTTGTTGTTTGAAAAATTTCGAGCACTTCATCTGGAGACATGTGCTGGTGTAGCTAAAATAAAAATATTAAATTTTTTATTAAATATAATTTGATTTTTTTTCTTTAATTATAAATTTAATTTAAACTAGGGGTGCCATTGTGAACACATTCTCATCACACTTCGCGCGCTTGCATTCGCTTACCAACCTTCATCGCTGCTATATACTTTTATTTAAATTACTTTATTTTCAAATGAAGAAGAAAACTACATAATTTACTTAAGGTTCTATCGACCTTAAGGAACACATTCTCATCAGTGCACATGCACTTCGCGCTCGATATTTAAACCTTCTTTAAAAATATAAAATTCAAATTTTTAGCCAAGTAACGCGTATCATGTTATTTGGCTAAAAATGTTAAATTTTAGAATTTTCCAAGAAAATTCAAAAAGTGGTTATACCAGTCTTATAGGACGTTCAAAAAGGAACATTTTTCATCTTTTAACTTTTTTTCATAGCGTGTGTTATTTAGCTTAAAATTTTTATTTTCTTTATTTTTTTTGAATTTTCAAAATGTTATAAGTCTGACAATTTTTGTTTTATCGAAAAAAGTTATAATGATAAATTGTTCGACTATTTAAGTACTACGAATATCCTTAAACAGAATTTGTAAATTAAAAAAAAATTTTTTTCAAAAATTTTAAAAATGATCCAAATTTTTTAATTTTTATCAAAAATGGCTGGCTAACGAACTTGACCTTCATTTTAGGACACTAAAAGAGTATACCAAAGGCCAAGCAAATCGGTCAATTCTTTCAAAAGTTATCGTGCTCACAAAAAAAATCTACAGACAGACAGACAGACAGACACATTGGTAAAAACATGTTTTTCGGGTTCAGGGGGTCACAAAACGTCGACATTTGACAAAAAATGGGGGGGTCAAATTTTACACAAAACTAATACATTCTCTGATGAGAATGTAAAAATTCGTCTTTTTAATAAGGAAACTTACCATATATGACTGAGTAAATGGCGCCAATAGGACGCATAGAAAAATAGTAAAGTTCACCATTTTGTTTTCTTAAAATGGTTAAATTTCTAAAAAAAAATCCCTTCCAGAAGAAAATTATCTAAAAAAGAATAGACATAATTTTTAATTGTATCAAAAGAAAAAGTATTTTTATTAAGTGAATTATAATAACTAGAATAAATTAATAAACATTTAACAATCCAATTTATAATTTAAAAAAAAAATTAAATATTTTAAGACTACATTTAAAATTTTTAAAAAGACATTTTTTTTGTAAAAAATTCGAGCAATCATTTAGAAAATTATTTGTTGCATTAATACTTTATAAATAAAAATAAATAACTTACCTTCACCTGCAGATTTTTTATTTTTTGAGATCTTGCAAAGTTCTGAGAGGTTTTTGAAGAAAATCTCAAGTGAAAAGAATTGAAGAGCTTCCTCATATTAAATAGTCTGTCACTCTTGTGACGATTTACTAAAATATATACAAAAATATAGATGTTGTATGCTTTTCAATTTATTTTCAAATTCGGTTGACTGTTTCCTTCTAATAATTAGATGCACAGCTGTTGCTTCTTCTCTAAACGGAAAATACCTCTTATACTATTTGGTATAATTTTTTTTTTTAATTGAACGTTTGTTTACACAGTTGGTGGTATTCATGTGCAGCTAGTAATTCGCTCTAATTTTTTTACGACAAACATTTGAAAATTATTCTGTCTTTAAAGGAAAAAAAATTGTTGGTATCAGAATTTTTTTGTAACATTGTAATTTTTTTCTTATTTCACAGCACATTGTTTAACAATATAAAAGTATAATTTTTAAAATTGACTATCTTGTCATCCCAATGACAATGTTAAGCAATGACAACGTTTGCTTTCCATATTGATAATGTTTAACATGGATAATGTTGTTATACCACGTTGACAAAATTGTCCTACAAAATTAAAAATGTCCTACAGAATTGACAAGGTTGAACTAAAAAATTGATAATGTTGTCCTACCACACTTAAAATATTGTCGCACCACTTTGACAATGTTTTAAATGCCACATTGACAATGTACTCAATTGCAATATTCATTGACAATATACAGTGAATATTACTTTAACATTGTTTTCTTAAAACTTTTACAATGTTGTCATACAACATAGATAACATTTTCATACAAAATTGTCAACATTAACTATTTTTTCATACTATATTGACAATGTTAAACAATGACAATTTTTGTTTCTCGGTACCAGTTATTGTTTGCGTCAATATTAATAATTTTTTATTTTTATTCCGATATTTTTTTATCGGTACAGATTTTTTCTCTGCATTGCTAATTTTTTTTGGTTAGTATCAACACCGAAAAACTACATCAAACCCGAAATTTGGCCAATACATTTGAATCGAGTATAAAATCCTCAACGAGTGAATCATTTTTTTTTTTGCGAAGTCTCGAAGTCTGGAAGTCTGATTCGGAGGAGTTTTATATATACCACTGGGTCAAGGAATCGATGACGTAAACGCAAAACAAACTTTCAGGCAGGCGGGATGTGATCGGACTGAAAATTTCGACCAAAATCTCTTTAAACGTCGGATCTGATATTCGAATTTAAAAATAAAACTTTCTATATTTTGAAATGACTTATTTTCACGGAGCTGCGATCAATGTACCGCCACTTGAAAGTTTATTTGGCAGTCGGCCGAATAAGTTCATCAGATGATTCTGATGACGTTAATCGAGTTTCTATAAACAAAAATAAAGAAAGAATTTGTACAAATATTTCCACATGGTTTATAAATTTTTGCTTCTTTAGCAAATACGTTTATACTGTTTTATTAGTCTTATTTATTTTTTAAATAGAATAGTTCATCTTGGTGCATCTTAGTAAAATTTTCCTCTATTCTTCATCCTATAAAAACCCGGAACAGTTGTTGCGTTTTCTGATATGCATTCTCCATTCAGGCAGAACTGAAAATAAAAGTAAAAATATATATTTATAGTTTTCAATGTAGATAGATAGAATTTTAAAATTGTTGTAACTAAGTAAAGCAATAGTAAAACCTGACATTAACTTTTTTAAAGTTAAATTCAAGTTTTGAATTACATAAGAACTTACATGTTCTTACTTAAAAATAACTCATTTTTAGTATAAAAATTGGTTTACCTTTCCAAATGCACAAGGAGATCCTTCAGCTGCAGGTCTGTGAGCTACACAACGCATTCTCTCATTTTCTGATCCCTTAACTTGACAGTATAGCGATACACAATTTCTTTCGTCATACTGAAAAGAAAGCAATTGAAAATTATTTTGATTCCAACGATTTTTGAATCAAGTATAATAATAATAATAATATTATAATATATGATGCCAAAATTAGATAAAATATTTTTTTTTATATGAAATGGCAATGATGTTACCACGTTAACAATGTTGTCTTACAAAATACAATGTTTAACATTTAAAAAGTTTAACAATACTAATGTTTTCATACCACATGGACTATTTTAAACATTGGTAATATTTTGACACCATATTGACAATGTTAAATATTGTAAATGTTGTACCATATTGTTAACATTGACTATTGACAACTTTGTCAATATGGTATCGTGTCATTGTCATGTTTAACATTTTTAATGACAACAATTTATAATGTTGTCATACCATATTGTCAATGTTTATCATTCACAATAGTGTCATACTAAGTTGACAATGCTAAATATTGACAGTGTTGTCTTATCGCATAGGTAATATTATCAAGTAAAATTAACATTGACAATATTATCTTACTCAATCGACAATGTTCTCATACCAAATTAGCAGTGTTAAACATTGATAGTCTTGTTAAAATACATTTACAACGTTGTCATCCCATATTAGCAATGATGATCATTGAGAATATTGTTACTTCATCACATTGAGAATGTTGTACTACAACATTGACAATACTGTCATGCAACATTGAAAATGACATACTTCATTGACTTAAAAACTGGGAATTAGAACTTTGAAACGATCTTAAAGACATATGTAACAATATTATAACTTAATAAATATTTCTTACTTGGAAACAGGCAGCAGTCCCCATTTCCATCCTGCACTGTTCGTCAAGTGACATATATTTTCCTGGCAAAATTCTCGGCAATGGCGCGCCAATTTTTGGAATGTTACGAAGACATTCTGCAGCCTCAGATCTGAAATGGATTTTCATAATTAAATTAAAAAAAAACAACTAAACATCAAACTATAATAAAACAAAATGAAAAAACAATGATAAGACAATAGTTCGTTTTAAATATTAAAAATTTTGAACAATTACGAACTCCAAGTAATATCGCATAGATTGTAGACTGCAGGTAGAAAATCGTACAGTTTTTGCATCTTTGGTTTTGTAACTCATAATATGACCTTCCTCCCAACTGCATGGTTTTGCTCCAGGACCTCCCACATATGAAGGTGTGTCATCTCCATCATGAGGAACACCCAATCTTTAAAGCAGTATATTTTATAATAGAAAACGAGAATTGCATTCAATTTTTGGTTCTTCTTGAAATATTTAAGTATGTGTAATACTTACAAATGAGCCAGTTCGTGAGCTCCAGAAGTAACTCCACCAAAACCACCATTATCCTCAAACGTTCCAACACCCATAACTTTATTTTCATGCTCACTCATTCGACAAGCTCCACCGAGTATCGCAAGACCTGAAAAAGTAGGAATTAAGATATTTTATTAAATTCTGGAAGATCTTGACTACATTCTACAATATTCCAGAGTATTCAAGAACATTCTAAAAGATTTTTGAATATTCAAAAACATTCTACAACATTATATAACATTGTTGAACATTATAGAATATTAAAGTATCATTTAGTATTGACGAAGAACATTCTGGAACATTCAAACATTGTAGAACATTATAGAATGTTAAAGAAGAGTTTAGAACATTCTACAACTTTCTACAACATTATAAAACACTGTACCACATTTGACAACATTCTATAACATTCAAAAACAACAAAAAAATTAATTAAGTTTTTCATGCCTGTAAAGCGGGGCTAAAGTTGTACTTTTCAGCCTCTAGGGAATAAAAAGTACTTTTTCCTCCCTAGAGATTAAAAGGTACTGTTTTCCTCCCTAGGGAATAAACTTACTGTTTACTCCTAAGTATTAAAATGTATTTTTTACTCATAGACATGAAAAAATTCTTAAAACATGAGTAATTTTACCCCCTAGAATCTAAAAGAAAGTTTTACACCCTAGAAAATAAAAGTATTCTCTCTAGTGACTAAAAAGTAATTTAGTATTGACGAAGAACATTCTGGAACATTCTGGAATGTTTTAGAATGTTTCAGAATTAACAAAAAAAATTCTGAAACATTCTAGAGACTTTCTATAATTTTTAAACTGTAAATTTACAAACTAATTTTGAATCATACCTGCTGTAGATGCAGCATATTCTTTGCTAGCTTTATCATAGGTTGACAAGTCATATCTATAAACAAATTCACATTTTCATCAATGAATCCACTCAAGGAATTGTTTTCTTTCATTCAAAGTTGATTTCAATGAAATTTCTCTAGTATTTCTTACCCAGTCATGAGTAAAACTGCGTCAAAATCAGTTTTGAATTTAATCCTATTTTCTTGGTAGAAGTATTTGCCCATACTTTCTAAAATATTATCTGCCTCCAACTGACCTGTACTACTCACGTATGCATATTTTACAAATGGCAGTGTATTCTGTTAAATTTAGAAATAATAAAATAAAAATTATAAAAGTAGTTATTAAACTTTCTATAATGCTACCCTAGCGAAAGCTTCGGATAGAAATGCATTCCGAATCAATCCGAATCATTCCGGAATTTGTGTCCGAACCAAACAGTTTCATTCCGATCTAATCCGAAGGAAGTTTTAAATCCGAATTAATCCGAAGCCCATTCAAAATCTATCCCAACATTTAATCCGACTGAATCCGAATCAATCCGTCAATCCCAATGAGTCAGAATTAATCCGAACTTTCAATCCGAATGAATCCGGTCAATCCGAACGAATCCGAACTTTTAATCCGAATGAATCCGAAAAATTCGGATTCAATCGGATTGGTTCGGATAGACCGGATTAAATCGGATTCATTCGGATTAAAAGTTCGGATTAAGTCGGATTAAGTCGGATTGGACGGATTGATTCGGATTCAGTCGGATTAAATCTTCGGATAGGTTTTAAATGGGCTTCGGATTAATTCGGATTGAAAACAAATTCCGGAATGATTCGGAAGCTTTCGAATTGATTCGGAATGAATTTCAATCCGAACCTTCCGCCAGGGTAATAAATATTACTATTGAAAATTATACACACCTCAGCGAGAATAATTCCAGCAATATTTAAACGCACTTTTGGATTTTCTATACTTCTATACCTCAGATCTACTCCATTCCAGAAGGATACAAGATAGCTTACTGTTTTTTTAACATCTTGACTGAAGTTACTAAAAATAATATGCAACAATAAGAGTATTAATCAATTTGTAAAAAAAAATAATAATAAAACATGAAAAATCAATGGAAAATGTAACCAGCAATTTTAATATATAAATAACTTGTAAACTTTGATTACTCACGAATAAAGTTTTTCATCTACGACAACCATAATTTCTGGATATACAACTTCAGGAAGAGCTCTTTTCGATCTGGAATACGAGTTTGATATGTGCGAATATTGGTCACTCGGTGTAGCTGAAATTCGTTTTAAACAATAAGATTATTCAGTTCAAAAGTTTCATTTATCATTTAAAACATTCAAGAACATTTTATAAATATTTAAAATAATTTCAAAATATTTTACAACACTCTAAACCATTCTAGAAGAGTCTACAACATTCTACAATATTATAGAATGTTTCAGAAGAATTTAGTATATTCTACAATATTATAAAACTATTTACAAAATTCTAAAACACTTTACAACTTTCTGTAGAACATTGTAGAACATTACAGAACATTCTACAACATGTTTAAACATTATAAAATGCTCTAAAACATTGTAGAACATTGCAGAAAGTTAAAGAAGACTTTAGAACATTCTACCGCTTTCTACAGAGGCGCATGAATATTCCCCAAATTTCAATTGACATAAATTTCATTTCAC
>CAJFCP010000543.1:390915-433681 GCA_904066005.1 Synergus itoensis | reverse complement strand
AGTCCATACTGGTTAATATTAAGAACAGAATGCGGTTAATATTGGGAACTTGTTAATATTGCGGTCCTTTATATTGGGAGAGTCGAATGTATTTCAAAACACATGAGAAAAATAATTTTGCTTCGAGCACTACAGATGTCGTTTTATTTAAAGGTGAAACGCTAGTGTTAAAAAGTAGATTCTCTACACAGAGAGAAACTACGTGTACTCTGTACATGGAAAAAAATCACGTATTAAATATTTGAACGAATTCAAGTGATAAATATCGGGCCTCAAGTGCTCAGAACGTGAGCCGCGCTAAGCGCGTGAAATGAAAACATGGCCTCATGTACTGAATTTACGAAACTCACGTACTCAGTACGTGAAGCTCCGAGTGTTCAAAGCATGAATTTTCCCAAATGCTCAGAACTTATTATTTTTCTCCGTGTAAGGTTTCTTTCTATAGCCTTTTTTGCTGTATTTAACTTACTGAAAATGAGTAACTGAAGGATGGTCAATAGAATTGAGGAGATCAAAATCCTATACTTTATACTAGAGGTGAGCATCCGTTCCGGTCGAATTTTTAGTGCAAATTAGTACTTTTTGGGCCACGTTTAGAACATTGAATTTTTTTAAATTGAGTTTAATTCTAAAAGAGATTCAAGCTTCTAAGCTCTCTTCGAACGTAATATTTCTCGAAATAAAAATTACTCAATTGGATTTGAAATTAAATCCATTTTCAATTTTGGATCGAATTTAAAATTCGACTTAGGTAAGTCGAATTTTCGATTTTGGTCGAATTTTAAATTTAATTCAAAATTGAAAATGGATTTAATTTCAATTCCAACTAATTAATTTCAATTTCGAGAAATATTACGTTCGAAGAGAGCTTAAAAGCTTCAATCTCTTTTAGAATTAAACTCAATTAAAAAAAATTCAGTGTTCTACACGTGAGCAAAAATGTACTAATTTGCACTGAAAATTCGATCGAAACGAATGCACACCTCTACTTTATACGTATAAAAAGAAGATAAACTCGACTCGTTTGATTATCTACTGAAGTAAACAATTTTAGCGATTGTTTAACATGAAATAAGCCGAGAATAACCCCCTCAAGCTCATCCCGTCACGATTGTTGTTTATAAACTAGTTTTTAACGAAAAGACGAAATAGGAGTAAACTTCATGACGTTCTATCTATCTACATTGAAACGACATTACGGCGTTATTGTGTAGTTTTTCTGTAAGTTATATATAATAAGTACATTATTATCAGATATGTAAAATAAAATAATTTTCTTGGGCCAATAAAATATTTTGCTGTTAACACGGAATTTTTTTGTTGAGGTTTTTTTGTTGACATAAACAAAGTTTTTTTGAGCCCACACAAATGTGATACTTTGCTGGGATTTTTACAAAATATTCCATTTGATAGGTTAGCCGTGTGGGTTAGTTGTTAGATAAATTGCGTTTGATGCGTTAGAATAGCTGTTTAGGTAGTTCGAATCCCGGCCGCTGCAAAATTTATTTTCGATTTTTCGTAACGTAAAAACCTTGCGATAATATATATAAATATAATTTAAGTATAAATAAATCAAAATAATTAATATTTAATAATAATAAAATTAATTAATATTTTGCAGAGTTTTGCATAACTCGGTTACATAAATTTTACATTGCTATTATGTAACAGTGTGATAGAGCTGTGATAGAGCTAATTCATCACACAGTGTGTGACATTTTGCATCACAGGTGTCTCACCTGTAGATCACCTGCTATATAAAGTGTTACAATCTGTTACGTAACAGTTATATACCGGCTATATAACCGTGTTTGCTGGGTTCCCTCTTTTATGTGGTTTTCCTTTGAAACCTTTTTCCAGGTTTTATTTTCAGTTGTTGAAGAGTAATGAATTCAACTTTATGCAATCGAGATATGTTATTTCTAGAGATACCATCATGTGGAGTATTGTGCATTTTTACTCTTTAAATTTGAATAAGTTAAGATTGATGAAGCATTTTTCAATAAGTAAAAATGGCTACAGAGTGCTCCTAATCTGTAATTCTGTCTACTCATTTCGAAAATTCCATTTTGAGATCGAAAAAATACACGATGTGATGTGTCATTTAGCCGGGGAGGGTTTCTCTATTTCAGGAATGGTGCTATCGAGCTGTTTTTTGTAAAACTAATTTATTTAGCTAAAACATAAAAGTGAGAAAAGTTTCGGCGAGAGAAAAAGAGTGCGCAATACTCGATAGCACCATTCTTATCATCAGGAAACCCTCCCTGGTTAAACGACATTTCAAACCGTGTATTTTTGTAACCTCAAAATGAAATTTTCGAAATGTAGATGGATTTGAGATTTTACACAGATTTCATAATTTTTTTGAGTTTATTTACATTCTTTTATTCGGTGCTTTAACAGCTTTAACATTTTTTGACTAACCCGTATAGAAATAAAATCAGGAATCTATCCGAGTTTAATATTTTTGTTTTCACGTGCGTAAGGAATACTACTTTAAATGCCTGTTTAGCAAGCGTAAAATGATAAATTTCGTCCTAGATGTCTATTTTTTATTTTTTCACGCCAATCCACGTTGCTGCTACCTCTTGGCAATCTTGGCATGTGAAACATACAATAGAGTTCTTTTAAATAACTTTACACACGTGTAAAAAAATATTCTAAAATTAGTTAGCACTTACTCAAACTAATGACGCCCTTTCATTTCATTTTTGCACGCTGATTACGAATGTCATAATGAAAATTGGCGAAAATGACATTTTTAATGTCAAAATCTAAAAAAATTGTAACGATGTTTTTTGTCCCTATATCTAATTATTTCAGCGAACGCTTCAGCCTAGCCAAGGTTAGGTTTTAGAGATAATTAAAACAAATAAATTATTTTTTTTAAGAAAAATAATAAAATGTTTATTCTCCTATACTTTAAAAATTTAATTTAAACCAGTGTGTGTGTAACAGTTGAAAGTATTGCGGTTCTTGATATTGGTTACGCGGATTTTACGGTATTCGGAAAAGATTAGCGGTTAAAGTGTTAAACGGTGTGTACCAATTGAATATCATAAAATAACAGAATTCGGTGAATATCAGGTGTACA
Source organism: Synergus itoensis (assembly GCA_904066005.1). NCBI lineage: Eukaryota > Metazoa > Arthropoda > Insecta > Hymenoptera > Cynipidae > Synergus > Synergus itoensis. The sequence continues at coordinate 430,587 of CAJFCP010000543.1, read as the reverse complement.
CAGGTGTACGTACGGTGTTGGTACGGTAAGCGGAGAGAGAGGTTGATAGATAGGAGGATAAAATAAGGTTCGGTTGTGTATATTCCTAGTTCATTAACAATAAATAAAATTCATAGATGCATCTATCGAATATTATTTATATCGTTCTTAATTTGTTTCTCAGTAGCGGCTGACGAGAGTAAATTAATTCCCTAATTTTATGATTTGACTTGACGGAAAAAAGAAGTTAGAGTTTCGGTGAAAAGATAATATAGAACGGAAAAATTGTTATTCCTAGTTGATAAATATTAATATTAGGAGCACCTATTTTTTTCTTTAGCTAGTTGGCGCAGTTTTCTGCCTTCCCCTTACCTCAGCCCTCTTAACATGATGATCTGATGATGATATTTTGTTTTAAATGACCATCACTATCTGTCATGCACTGTCATTTTCAGATTTATTATACGAATATATAAATTAAAAAAAAATAGTTACATCATTATATTACTTCCTGGACTCAAGTTCCTTCCTGGACAAAAACCTTTTCTTACTAAAAAATCAATAGAAAAGTATATTCAATTACATAAATTATTATTAAAATACTTACTTATGTAATTCTATTTGCTTTTCAATTGCTTACTATATTTTATTTTAATTATAAAGGTGCAGTCCCATGTCCGCAGAAAATATCGGCGTAAAGCAGAAACTTATGAGAGTGAAAAAGACAAACAGATCTGCCTATCTCTTTCACTCTCATGAGTTTCTGCTTTACGCCGACGTTTTCTGCCGACAATGAGACTGCACTTTAAGTCCATATTATTTGGATATTATCTGATTGGTCATCTATTATCTGCATTATCTTATCTTAGGGTCCAGTATCTCTGCTAGATGGGACGTATCTTCTACCATTTCTAAAGCACTAACCGTCCACCCTCTGGTTAGTATGGGGAAAAATGTTTCAAACAAATGTTATAGAATTGTGGATAAAATACATATTTTGTATTTTATGTTTCCATTCTTCCAGAAAAATTAGGTCATTAACAGTACAGTAAAAAAACTGGCACAAATAAGGGAGTGAACTTGTTCCTGTGACTACTCACAGAAGTGAGTTAGAGCACACCTCGTGTGTTAAGGCACGCTTTGTCCCCTTTAATTTTTCTTCTTTCTTTCTCGAGCGTTTCACATGCAACTGATTGTGTCTTGGTTATGAAAAAACGCGTCACGCGTACGCACGGAAGCGGCAGCTTAGGATTGAGTATAACGAGCAGCTATTGGGTGATGGGAGTTTCTCTTAGGGATGGGAGTTTCTCTTTCTGAGTTTCATCCCCGTTCCGCCAATGGACTTATCAGTAAGGCAATGTGAACGGACCTTACCTTAGACGCACGGAGACAAGATATTTCCGATGCCGGTTGGTCGCTGAAGGAGTTCAGTAAAAGCCAAGGAACAAAACTTTTGAATATTCCGATGATGCGATTGGTCGAATACGCTGGTGAAACACGGATGCGCCCGCATAACGCATCCGCGTTCATAGCATCGTTCGAATCAACCATCGAGAGTGTTAGAGGTATGAAGAGGATGTTATTTTCAGGAGGTTGAATGTGTGCGTGTTCGTTTTTCCGCCCCGCTGACTACGTGCCCTGGACCCCGGATGACGATGAAGAATGCTGGATAATCCACGTTGAGAGGAATGAGTGCTCCTCTCAACGTCGAGTGAGCGTAGGTGAAGCTCCGAGTGACCCCGAGAATTGGTTCCGTTGAGTGGATGTGGTGCAGTACGTCTTGTGATTGGTTGTCGTCAACCATTTCGACCCGAGATTGGACCTAACCTCGTATTTATGGTACAGAGGAGCATCGAAACAGCATCGTGGGTCACCACTATAGCGAGCAGCTATTGGGTGATGGCATTCTTCTATCTTGGAGTTTCTCTTTCTGCGTTTCGTCCCGGATCCGTCACTGGACTCATTAGTAAGGTAATGTGAACGGACCCTGCCTTAGACGCATGGAGAGAAGATTTTTCTGAAGCCGAGAATCGCACCCGGGTCGCCTTGCTTCTCAGCATTGAGTGTTGTTGTTGATGCATTCGCGACTTGGCTATTCCCTACATGAGTGTGGATTCAACACCAGAGTAAAAGTATCAATCCCAGTGTCGTGGCGCCAACGACGTGTGAATCGATGTAATATCAAAATCACCCTAAATACAATCAATTCGGGAAATGGTGTCTCCCTTATTTCGTATCCTGCCCTCTTATCAACACCGTCATCACTTTTCATCGTCCGGATACTACGATCTACCTTCCTTTTTATGACGTATTCTGTCCTGAATGTTTCCAATTGTGCAACAGTAAACATGTGTTACGTCCCGAGAGACCCACATACGCCTTTAATTTAATTAATGTTAAAGAAGGTTCCTCGTTTTAGAGTAAAACGGAAGGTTCTACAAATGGGATGAGGATAACCAATAAATTATTATGAGTTTACAATTATTGGGCTTTTAGTCAATTAAGGAAAAAGGAAAATTGGAAATAATGTGTAGAATCGAAACTTAAAGTTGAAGTTCCTTGTTGTTCAATCCTCATTTTAAAAAAAGAGATTCATGAAAAGAAATTCTAATAGAAAAATAGAAAAGTAAAAGAGAGTGAAATAATGTTAGCTTATCTCGATATGTTTTTTATTTTTTTTTTAATTTTTAATATTTAAACAAAATTAAAAAGTTTCTTGTACCAATCCTATAGAAAATGTTCACAAAGAAACATTTTTTACCTCTGCACTTTTTTTCATATCGTGCGTTATTTTACTTCAAATTTAAATTTTTGTTCATTTTTTTGAATTTTGAAAATGTTTTAAGTATGACAATTTATTTTTCACCGAAAAAAGTTATAAGGATAAATTGTTAGACTTTTTATATACTATGAATATTCGTCCATTGAATTTATAAATTAAAAAAAAGCTGATTCAAAAATTTTCAAAATGCTTCAACGTTTTGAAATTTATCCAAAATAGCTGGCTAACGAACTTGACGTTCATTTTAGTACACTAAAAGGGTATACCAAATGCCAATTTAATTTGTCAATTCTTTCGATAGTTATCGTGTTATAAACTAAAATCTACAGACACAGTCATACAGACATACAGACAGACAAAGAGGCAGACACTTTCTTAAAAACAAGGTTTTTTGGGTTCAGGGGATTACAAAGCGTGGATATTTGACAAAAAAGGAGGGGAGGGGGGCAAATTTTACACAAATTTAATATGTTCTCTCTGATGAGAATGTAAAAACTGTAAATTACCAGACTACCCCCTTAAATAGTAATTCGGACAATTAGAAATTAGGTCAAATGAAAATTCGTGTATATAGAAATTAGGGTTTTTTATTTGACTTCGGAAAAGCGGAGATGTTTTTGTTATGGAGTAGCTGAGGTACGTTTCCGAAGTAATTTTCGGCGTAGAAACCGAATCCGGGCTCAGAATTGCTCCATCACGTCAGGTTTTTTAATAATCCTAACCTAAAAGTGCGAAAAACACGGTTTTTCGATATATTTGAGCACCAATAACTTAGCGAATTTTTATTATTTTTCAAATCTGATAAAACCATAAAAAGGGCCACTTTTCAGCTTTTCATTTCACTATTTAAAAGTTTGATTTGAATTTTTCTATCTGGAGATATCGCCGATTAAAAAAAAAATTGCAGGTTTCGCAATGACCGACATATGGCAGGAAAAAACGATAGGATGTCCAATTTGTTTTTTCATTCTTATTTCTGATGAAAGAGGCATTATATGAACGAGCAATCATAGTCGGCAGGTAGGAATCTGCTATTCCAATCCCAAGTAGGCTGAAACATCATAACCTCAAACACAATAACATCAACCCCACGACAGGCAGGGTTCTGTTTAAAAAATCAAAGTACGCTATAACCCCATAACCTCAAACCTATCGTTTTTCCCGCCATATGTTGGTCATTGCGAAACCTGCAATTTTTTTTTAATCGGCGATATCTCCAGTTAGAAAAATTCAAATCATACTTTCATATAGTGAAATGAAAAGCTGAAAAGTGGCCCTTTTTGATGGTTTTATCAGATTTGAAAAATAATAAAAATTCGCTATGTTATTGGTGCTCAAATATAGCGAAAAACCGTGTTTTTCGCACTTTTAGGTTAGGATTACTCAAAAACCTGACGTGATGGAGAAATTCTGAGCCCGGATTCGATTTCTACGCCGAAAATTACTTCGGATATGACTATCAGTATTTCCATAACAATCACAACCTCATATTTTGCAGACCTGTGTAATAATTCGGGTACATAAAAAGTAGAGCAATTGTTGATTCCATAATATGAAATTCGGTAAAATGGGAATTATGGCAAATGGAATTTGGGAAATATTCATGCGCCTCAATGACAACATATGAATGTAAAACGGTTTTGGTTAACTTAATTAAACTCTAGTGTAATATCTTACGAGTAATAAAGTATGCCAAAATTTGGTGGAGGTAACAAACTCAAAATGAACCTCGTGAGAAACAACTTATGGTATGCAAATTTGGGATAATACGGAAGAAAAGGACGAACTCGTACACCGTAAAATGGTGACTTTGACATTTATTTCACCACTGCATATATTGCAACGATACGGTGCCTCCCCTCCGTAAGCTGCTGCACAGTTTATATATGAAAGATAAACTGAGCATAATTAAAATTTCGTTTGCATTGGTTCGTGATAATCTTTTTCATATTTATCAGATTCGGTGAGCTGGTTTTGTGTGACATTAAATTCCACAACTGACATTCACGCATTAATTTAATTAATTTTTAAAACGATTTTATCGTTGTGAATAATAACTTAATTAATGGAAAATTTTCCATTGATCATTTCACAAGCAGTTTTAAATATTAGATCAAGTAATAATCATTTAATGTAACAAATTTATTTCTATCCCTTTTTTAATTTACAATAACCTCTTTCCTTTTGAATCTCAATCTTTGTATCTCAATCCCTACTTTCCTATCCATGTCTATTCTTTCTCTAATTATTTGAATCCTTACTCATATTTTTTAAAGTCTAATACCACGCTTATCCTTTTCATTCTCTATCATTCTATTCACATCTATACATTCTTAATAATTTCAATCCTTTTCCATCCTTTTTACAAACAATTAGGAAGCCTATTCTTTTAATTCCTTAACTTTTTATCCATACCTACATATCCTTGTAAAATAATTTCAATCCCTTTCTTCTCGCTTGAAGTATACTACAAAATTTATCTATTTCAGTCTTTACCTTTCTATCCATGTTTATGTTCAATGTAGTCACCTCTACTATTTTCTATCCCCTTTACAATCTACTAGGAAGCCTATACTTTTCAATCACTACCTTTCTATCCATATCTATTAGAGTCGAAAAAAAAAATTTAGGAATCAGACATTCTTCCCATGCGAAAAAGTAGCACATGAGGACTCTAAAGAAGTATAATTATAATATAAATATAATAGTATAGAGTATGTAAACATCATAAATATATTATAACCTTTAAATTTTTTTAAAAACTGTATTCACGTTTATTCTCAACTTAGTATTAGCCAAAGGTTATAGGTAGTTGAATTTAAGTTTAAGAAATAATTCCTGAAACATTAAAGAAACTCATAGCAATACTTACTGCTATTTCAGAGAATTAATATATATGTTGGACGCAAGGTCCAACATATATATTAATATATTATATATATCCAATTTTATTATTTGAAATATAAAAGATGTCCTTAAAATAACCAAAGGCAGATCTGAATTCTAATTTAATAATTATATTTTAATATTTTAGATAACTACTCAGCTCCACACAGAGAGGAGTGAGGGTATAAGGGGACTTAATCACAGTTGAGTGATATTGAGTCATATTATATATGAGAAAAGAGATCACAATGAAATTCATAAATTTATTCTAGCAAGTAAAGTAGATTGGGAACAAGCCCATTACAATCAATAGAATGATTATAATTTATAATGATCAGTATTCAAATAGTTAAATATATAACCAAATTTATTTTGTCATAATGAAATTGGAGTTAACAATCATAGTTTTAGATTCTCTATCAAATTAAAATATTAGAGACTGACATTTCAGTTATCATAAATTACATAAATTACTAATATTGAATAGAATTCAACATGGCGGCTAATGAGTAGGTTACGATGAGATTACGTAATGTGCTATTGTAAAAGTTACGCCTCAAATTAAAAGGTAGAGGATTCTTTTATCTATTAATCGTTTTACCGAGAAATTATTTCGTCGAATCAGGGTTGAACTTCAGATTGGATTTCGAAAGAGTTGTTAAAGGCTTTCATTTCTAGATGACCATGGTCGTAAAAAACTTATGAAGCCGGTAAATGTAGATAGCTCATCGTAAAAATGTTTATAAAAAGCGTTAGATAGCGGGGCACGAGAAATCTGAAAATAATATTAAAACGAAAATAATTAAGATATGATTAAAAACACGGTGGGAAGATGAGATCACTTAACGTGGTGGGGGGTTCGGATTTTTCTGTAGGAAATGGTTTTCTTTATGGAAAAAACCACTAAGTCTTGCCTAAAACTAACTAATACCACCAATTTGAGGTTACGTTTATGGTTTTGAACGGGAAACGGATTCCTTTACGGAAAAATCACTAAGTTTTGCCTTACTATTCCGTGACCGGCTTCATAAGTTTTTTAAAACCGTGGTCATCTAGAAATGAAAGCCTTTAATAACTCTTTCGAAAACCAATCTGAAGTTCAACCCTGATTCGGCGAAATAATTTCTCGGTAAAACGATTAATAGACAAAGTTAGGTTGAGGGTGTCGTCCCATGTGAGCGCAAAACGCAAAGCGTAAAATGAACAGCCAATTGCAGAATACTTTTAGATTTCTGTCTTCTCAAAAATTCTCTGTCATTGGCTGTTCGTTTTGCGAATGAGAACATATGACTCCGTCCGATAGGAGATCGAAAATGAGATATCAATTTAACAGAGATTACGAGTGACAAACGTACCTTTATCGAACTTGTGTAGAGTTTTGTCGTCAAAGGCACACGCCTGAATCTCGAATAGAAAATACTAAAGAGTTTCAGCTCTATACTCCAATTAAAAGAGTCTCAGCTTTACCATCCAAATAGTAAACACAAAATAAATGGTGGTTGAATTTATCTAACTTAGTATAATAATTTTAAAATAATTTCACAAAAGAAGTTGCATACATGTGCCCTAAAGTCGAGAATGGAATGGCGAGTGAAGGAGAAGCCTCGTCTTCCGTCTTACTGGTTAGATGGCGGAGATGACGTAGCGAACGACGCTAACTATAATTAATCTTAGCCGACTGGCTATTGTCAGTCTATCGCTCAGCGACTAAGATACACAATGCCGATTGGTTATCGTTCATAATTGTCCGGCACTTAGTACACTATTTTGTCCGCTAGCTGACCACAGCGTGCTGGTGAGCACCGCACCAAAATTCAAATATTGATAGATCGTCATAATTCCTTCAGAACGGCTGGATTGAAATGGAAACGAACGATCAATACTGAACTCATCCTTCGAATATTATGATGTCCCAGTCTGCTTGAGTTTCGGGGTTATTTACAGAGTGCGTTCGATTGGTCAATATGACAAAATGTCATACAATCGAAATAATTGAAAGGTGATTCCGTACGCGAATTTATATTTAAGGTTTACTTTATAGAATTTTAATAGTGTGAGTTAATTTTTACGTGTATGAAATACTATAATAATAAATAAATATAATATATAATATTATAAATATAATATAGTATAAAAAAGTATAATAAAGTCAATTTTTTTAAAAGCATTTTCATAACTATAGAATTCTCTTAACCCGATCAGTTTATCGTTTTTTTGGGACCTTATTTGTTTTATCGTGGGTCGTTTCAGACTCAAGGCATGTTAAAACGCTCAATTATTATCAATAAAAAAATCTGGTAATGTTCCTATACACTCTTGAACACTTTTCCTTTATGGGCACATCATAAAAATTGTAAAAAAATTAAAAAACCTGTTAAAAATGTAGAATAACTATAGTTATATTATAATAATTATTATAATATAATTATAGTTATTCTTATTGTTATTCTTATTGTTATTCTTATTGTTGTTATTCTTATTATTCTTATAATCATTTCAATATTAGTATTCGACATATATTTTTCTATTTCTATAGAAAAATATAGGGTATCTTTCATTCAAAAAATTAATCTCGAATGAAAAAAAAACGAAAAACTAAAATCTGAAATTTATAATGAATGATTGTTTCGCGCAAATTTTCCTTTGGAAAGTGTGTAAAAAGTAGATTTTCTCTGAAAGTAAACATTAGATTAGATTTCATTGTGCAAAAAAACCTGCCAATATACATTTGCAAGCATGGAGTATGAACAGAGGATGAAATTGGCATTTCTACCAAAATGGAGTTGTATTGAATATTTTCCGAATATTCAAATTGAAATTACAGAAAACTTTTTCACATACTTTCCAAAATGGTACATTCAATGGAGCTAAACTATGTTAGGCCTAAGCCATAGTATAGGTGATTTTGCTTAAAGACTTAGTTTAAAAAATCGAGAATTTAACTTAATTCATGCTGGCATGCCGGCGCTCGAAGTGACCTCGAAATCAGTGTCGTACTGCGTAGCGTGCGTAGTATTGAAATGAACGAATCTTGAGCACGGGTTCAGAGTCTACATATATACGGTCCTGAGTGGTGACGTAATAGTGCTCGCTCGTTCCATTTTAATCGCTCCCGCTAGTTGGACAATTACCCCCGAGAGTTTTTTTCAACCGAGAAACTACCATAGCCCCTTAAATATTCTGATCATAAATTATGTACTTTCATTATTTTCAACTTTATGTTTGATTAAGCGCAAATATAATAATATTTTCTGTCACTTAGGGGTTGTGCATATATTACGTTGAGGATTTTTCCGGATATTTACCCCCTCCCCCCTGCGTTGACAAGCGCAGACTAACGATGTACTATCCGTATCACTATCCGTAGGTTTGGACTGAACCCCCCCCCACCCCAAAAAGCTCAACGTAATTTATGCACAACCTCTTATGCACTTTAGAGCTTTTCTAATATTTAAAAAAAGGATTAAGGCCATACACTACGTGAATCACGTGACTCATTACCCGGTAAGAATGAGTGGATTAAACTGAATAGAAAGTAGTTGGAATATGGGCGATTTTTCTACTCTTTTAATTCAAAGCAATTTCGTTTTTGAACGAAAACATTTCAATTAATTTTATCGATATACGTTTGTTCTCATTTCAATCCTGTTAAATCCTGCGACAAAAAATGAAAACGTTCTAATTCTGACAGGCATGATAGATTTGAAGTCAAGTTAATTCTGCAAAAAATGAACACATTCTAATTCTAACGCGAGTGATGGATTTGAAATCAAGTTGCTTAATTTTCTAAGACAATTGTGAAAATTGCAGTCAATTTAATCCCTTTCTCGAAATAATATTATCAACATTTCAATATAATATTCAATCCTGCAGAATTAAACTGGATTAAAGTGTTGAAAATATAACTCAAATTCATAACGCTTTCAATTCAAAGCAATTGCGTTTTTGAAAATTTCGAAATCATTTTAATTCATTTCAACACACGTCTTGTTACCGGGCTTGATACGCGGCCAGTCGATTCGCGGCCGCTTTCACGCTTGGCTGATTCTGCGTCCCCCCCGAGCGTCCCTTGACACCCTACACTGAAGAGTCAGCGTTCGAAGTGACCTCGAAGTCAGTGTCGTACTATACGTAGCCAGTGGCGTAACTATGTAGTAGCGAAACTCCGCATTGCGGGGAGGCCTCCTCCTCTGAGGGGCCTCCGAGGGGCCTCTTAGACTGCTTAGAAAAAATAAATTTCACTCTGTATTTCAATTTTTATTTTTTTTAAATTTAAATTTATTCAAAACTTGTTACATTCTCATCAGAGAATGTATTAGTTTTGTGTAAAATTTGACCCCCCCATTTTTTGTCAAATGTCGACGTTTTGTGACCCTCTGAACCCGAAAAACATGTTTTTACCAATGTGTCTGTATGTCTGTCGGTCTGTCTGTCTGTCTGTCTGTAGATTTTTTTTGTGAGCACGATAACTTTCGAAAGAATTGACCGATTTGATTGGCCTTTGGTATACTCTTTTAGTATCTTAAAATGAAGGTCAAGTTCGTTAGCCAGCCATTTTGGATAAAAATTAACACTAGAAGTACCACGTGGGTCATTTTTGACCCACGAGGGTTTGTCGAGGGCCGTACCCCCGTCTATAATCATCGGGGGACGAAACGCTCTCGTGACTTTTAATCATTTATGGGGTTGTACAACTTACCAAAATTTCGTTTTTCTAGCCCACCTAGAAATATGAAAAATTTACTTGTTATACCTGAAGTACCACGTGGGTCATTTTTGACCCATACACAGTTTACCGCAAGTTGATATCAATAACACCGGTTTTGAATCCCTAAATTGTTTCTGAGCCTGCCTCGACGTTATTCACGAGATATTGGATTATATTACGATAGTTTAATACGGCACTCCAGACAGCAGCGACGTGTCAGTGCTTATCGCGCGGGCCGCTGCGTCAAGCTTGTTGGCTTGCAGTTTACTTTCGCGAGTTCGCATATATTATTCGCGCTACAATGGCAAGACGACACGGCCTTACGGAGGTTGAGATTCTGGAGTATCTAGAGAACATTTCACCGATCCAATCGAGTAACGAATCCGGTAGTGAGACAAGCACGGAGGAGGACGACGATTTCGTTCCAGTGGAAACTGCTCACTCAAGTGATTCAGAAGAATCAAATAAACATCCAGCAGAACCTGATACTTCTGACGATGACCTACCTACCTCTTGCACAACGTAAGTATGAATCGTTCTATCTAAGTTTTTGAACCGACGAGCGCGCAGTCCACTGTACGGCTTCCCTTCTCCTGTTCTTTAGGTGTCAGGTCCACGGATTCTACCCGAGGGCGTGAACGTCCCTCCCGATGACGAGCCAACCGTACGCGCAATGCAGTTTACGGAGCAGCCAGAGGTGGACGTGGTCGCGGTGCATTAGGTGCCCGCCGTGTTGCAACAGCTCGTCGTGGACCAGGAAGAGGAGGCGCCGTGCATCATCCACTCCCTGGCGAAGTAGTAGAGAGTTCCAATGGCACCAAGTGGACACGGATTGATCCAGGCGACACAGCAGGTAGGCTCAGCGCGCAGAATGTGTTGCGGGAGACACCCGGGCCGACGGGACACGCCAAACGACATGTTATAGATGACTCGCCACTCTCTGCGTTGCGGTTATTTGTCAGCGAGCCGATCCTGAAACTGATAAAAAAGTACACTGAAGAAAAGGCTCACAACAAACGGGGTAATAATGAGTGGACCCTGAGCCTAGAAGAACTAGATGTTTTCATTGGATTACTCTACGCTCGTGGAGCATATGGTGCTCGGGGTATTTCATACAAAGACTTATGGAGCAATATGTGGGGACCGCCTTTCTTTCAAAGCACCATGTCAAGGAACAGATTTGCAGAAATATGCAGTTATCTTAGGTTTGATTCCATGTCATCAAGGAGACAACGCAAGGAAAGCGATAAATTCTGCCTTGCTTCCGAAATATGGAATCTATTTACTGAAAATTGCATCGCCTGCTACAAACCAGGTGAGAACATGACTGTCGACGAGCAGCTATATCCTTGCAAGTGCAGGTGCCCATTCATACAGTACATGCCAAATAAACCTGATAAGTATGGAATAAAATACTGGCTTTTGTGTGATGCTGACAAGCGCTACTTCCTGAACGGTTTCCTTTACCTTGGCAAGGATGAAACTCGTGATCCGAGCAAAAGTCTTGGTCACCATGTCGTTATACAGTTAGTACAGCCATTCCTCAACTGTGGACGTAACATCACGATTGACAACTTTTTCACCTCCGTGAAACTGGCGGATGAGCACAAACAAAAGAGAACAAGTTTAGTTGGCACTGTTCGAAGATCACTCAAGGAGGTTCCTCCTGCTGCGCGAAGTAGCGACGACGCGTTGTATGCAACACACTTATACAAGTCGGGCGACAATCTGCTCACAGTATACCAAGGGAAAAAGAAAAAGAATGTCCTTATTCTGAGTAACATGCATGCTGGATGTCAGCTCAATGAGAATACTGAGAAGAAACTTCCAGAAACTGTGAAGTTTTACAATGAAACTAAGTGTGGAGTTGATGTAATTGACCAAATGACTAGACTCTACAGTGTCCGAGCTCGCACCCGTCGATGGCCTGTGCATGTCTTTTACAACATTCTTGACCTTGCCATGATCAATGCTCACACAATTTTCAAGTTACTTACTTGTAAGAAGATTTCACGGCGAGACTTTATCCTCAAAGTAGCAGATGAGCTTGCTGGCCCATACAAACTGCAGAGAAGAGCCAATCTCCCCTTACAGGCACTCGGTACCGGCGCTAGCCAACATGGAAAAAGAAAGCGTTGTCAAATTCAGGTTTCCTGTAAAAAACATAAGGGAAATAAAACATCAAGCGCATGTTTCAAGTGCAACAAGTATGTGTGCAAAAGTTACCAAGCCCAAACTCTTGTCGAATGTCTGAACTTTGAGACCATCCCAGCTTAGACAATTCTGTCAACTCCTTTGCTCCTAAATATTTTCGAATATTTATAATTCTAAAGTTTGTTTATTCTTATATGTTTTTGTTCCTTGATATCAATAAGCAAGAAAACACGCAAAGCATTTTAGGCATATGCTGCATTATAGAATCTTTTAGAGATACTCTGTACTTACCTTATTTGTCTGTAAAAGAAAAAATACTATTAGTACTCATTTAAACAGTATTTTTTGTAACTGTTTTAATATTTTTACAACGCAAAACCGTCTTACTTTGTTTTACTTACTTGTTTTAATGATTTTTTATGACCGACTGAGGAATTTCTTCTGTAAACTTAAAAATAGTAATAAACCGTTTATTTCTGAAAATTTATTTATGACAGTGTACTATTCATTTTAGAGACCGAATTATCCTTTGGTTACAATTTAGATTCTTCGTAAACGTACTGTGAAGATGGCTACACCCAAATACCAATAAAACGGTGGTGTCCTATTGTGGGTCAAAAATGACCCACGTGGTACTTCAAGGGGTACAGCGAACTCCGGTACTCCTAGTGTTAAAAAATTTAGATCATTTTTAAAATTAAAAAAAAAATTTTTTTTTTAATTTACAAATTCTGTTTAAGGATATTCGTAGTACTTAAATAGTCGAACAATTTATCATTATGACTTTTTTCGATAAAACAAAAATTTTCAGAATTATAACATTTCGAAAATTCAAAAAAAGTAAAGAAAATTAAAATTTTAAGCTAAATAACACACGCTATGAAAAAAAGTTAAGAGATGAAAAATGTTCCTTTTTGAACGTCCTACAAGACTGGTATAACCACTTTTTGAATTTTCTTTAAAAATTTCAAATTTCAAATTTTAAGCCAAATAACGTGAGATACACGTTATTTGGTAAAAAATTCGAATTTTATATTTTTAAAGAAGGTTTAAATACCGAACGCGAAGCGCATGTGCACTGATGAGAATGTGTTCCTTAAGGTCGATAGAACCTTAAGTAAATTAGTTTTCTTCTTCATTTGAAAATAAAGTAATTTAAATAAAAGTATTTAGCAGCGATGAAGGTTGGTAAGCGAATGCAAGCGCGCGAAGTGTGATGAGAATGTGCTCACAATGGCACCCCTAGTTTCTTTTTATTTTCAAAGGGGCCTCCTAAAAAATTTTGCGAAGGGGGCCATCAATTTTTAGTTACGCCATTGTATGTAGCCTGCGTAGTATAGAAATGAACGAATCTTGAGCACGGATTCAGAGTCTACATATATACGTTGAGTCTACATATAGTGTTGACATAAGAGTGCTCGCTCGTTCCATTTTAATTGCGTTCGATTTGTGGCGTTCGTATACGAATCATTTATATTTTTTTCTGGCTTGCAACAGTTATTTTATTTTTCAACAAATATACAAAACAGATTCGAAGTTCCGAAATTGTTATATCAATCGAATCTAGATGCAATAATCTGCACCCAATATTTAATAATAAAAAAAAATCAAAGTGCAAATTAATTTTGATGTCGAATTAAATTTAATGACTAGTATTCTTTATCCAATTCCTACTTTACTGGCATTTTTCCCCTGCAATTCCATTTGTAGTATATACATTTATTTTATTGAAATATCGAGATGACAATTTTTGAAATTAAAGTAAAAGCATTAAGATACGTTTAACTGGTCCTAAATATTTACATTTAAAAAATAATTATTCTGAATTTTATTAATGTTTTAATAAAAATTTAGGATGAGATAAACATACCTTAGTATATTTCCTTTAATTCTAGAAATTTTCAATTCGAAATCTCAGTAAATTTACAAATTTATAAATGGGAAAAAATACCAATAAGGTAGAGGTTAGATAATTTATACATAGCCTTAAAAGAATTTATAATCTTATGTAAGTAGGGATATACAAAAAAGAAACAAACATCAAGCTTTCTCGAAATTTTTTAAATATTTTTAATTTTCGAGAACTCGACTTAATCTCGACTTAATTTCAAAATTATGGTACTTGAAGTATTAAAGTCTATTAACAATTGTGGAATAATTATTGTTTATAAGCCTATTAATGTAAAATATATAAGCATATTTTCCTGCTTATATCATCCTCCTGGAGCAACATTAATATTTGTCTAACGAAGTCGGCTTAGAAGAGAAGTACTTGAGAATTTGCTAATTGGAGAGAAAATGGCACGCCGACAATATAATAATTCACTGCAAAAGTCTTGCCCGCAAAAGCTAGATACGAGGACCGAGCTTTAAGCAGAGAACTTTTCCCATAAAGTCACCGCTAAATTTCGCTGTTGTGAAACTTTTGATTCTAGTTTCATAAATTCATTCGATGCAGACTCACTAGGATTATCTAATGGATCATAGAAATGTATAACAGTTCCAAAAACTTGCAAAAAAATTGAATCGCTAAGTGCAGAAAGGGAACTGCTGACAATTTTGGCCATAATTTAGCAATTCAATTGTTTTATCAAATGTGAAAATAGCTATTATATCGTACAATATATGGTTCATTAGAAATAAAAGGTCATTTTTGGCTACTACAAATTTTAAACATATTTTATAAGTTTTATATAAATATTATAATAGAAAGATCATTTACTAACTAAAAAATGAAAGTACTAATGGCTAATTACATATATCTCATTTGTCTAAGAAGAAAACGTGTAAACAGGATCTCGATGGATTTGGGGACAGTAGTGGACATTTTGTAATAATGCATAATTTTTATATACAATATAAAAGTTATTTATTCTTAATACAATACCATAGTATGTAATAAGTTTAAGATTATAATTTTTTATTTTTATAAAATACTTAAATTATTTTAATAACTTTTCGATTTTGTCAAATTCCTTAAGAGAGTAAACATTTTTCGGACTCTTTAATGCTTTTGGTATCGATATTTGGCAAATAACATCTTCTTCGAAAACTTTTTTTGTCTCATTTTGACTTAGAACATACTTGAAATGTTTAGTTTTAATATTGCTTCTTACCATAATATTACTTATACTAAATATCTTTTTCTCATTAACTTTTTCTACGCTCTCGATTCTTCCTACAAACCATTCCGAGCCTTCTTCGTTTATTGTAACCCATTTATCCATAGTCAACGCCTTACTTTTTTGACTTTTAATAGATTCTTTTTCTTCTAACTTTCTCTTCAGAGCATTTAACTTTTCATTTTGGTTAGCCTGTAAACAAATTAAGATTCAAATTTAATCTACCTGCATGTAGAATACGATGAAAGAGTATAAATGTATTTTCGGGGACAATAGTGGACATTTTGCACTTACTTGCTTTTCCTTACAAAAAAGTTAGGTTTAAAACATCGCGGCTAGTCGCATTCGTAAGTGAATTGAAAAAAATAAATAATCGTACGTTTATGATACAATTTAAATATTTTTTTTACCATTTTTCAAGCGGGACAGTAGTGGACACCCGGTGCACAACAAACCTTCGATTTTTTTCTGCCTTGCTATAAAACTGACGTTACCACAATTAAAACGATCTAGTGGTTTCGTTTACTTGAGAACAGCTGTTTACTTTGGACGCATGGGCAAAGCAAACAGTGTTTCCACACACACAAAATATTACGCGAAGGCAAAAATGAGCGCCGTTTGGCAAAATTGAAAAAGAAGAAAATGAGGGACACGCTTTTAATATTTTTTTTTATAGATATAATCGTAATCTGCTAGAAGTACACTGAGAAAAATGTTTGGTTCGGACAACAAAACGTTTGGTTGCTAATAGAAGCAACAAAAATTTTTGGTTGTTCCAACCAAATCTTGGTTCTTTCAACAAACCTGTTGTTGGCACAACTAAAAATTTTTGTTGCAACTAAAAATTGTTTGGTTGTGCCAACAACAAGTTTGTTGAAAGAACCAAAATTTAGTTGGCACAACCAAAAATTTTTGTTGCTTCTATAGCAACGAAACGTTTTGTTTTCCAAATCAAACAGGTTTCTCAGTGTAATGAATGAATATCAAATTACTAGGCTTATATTTTAATAAAAAATTAATTTTGTATAGTATAACTGAAGAAAAAT
The DNA here is from genome assembly GCA_904066005.1 of Synergus itoensis. Taxonomy (NCBI): domain Eukaryota; kingdom Metazoa; phylum Arthropoda; class Insecta; order Hymenoptera; family Cynipidae; genus Synergus; species Synergus itoensis. Next base: position 413,910 of record CAJFCP010000543.1, on the reverse strand, counting down.
TGAATATAGATTACAAGTAACATACCGTAAGTGCCCTGGGGACAGGGACAGTAGTGGACATTTTGCCTGCTTTTAGGTCTGCCATTCAGTTCTGAATTGATTTTCAACATTCACAAGTTTGAATATTATTAGATAATACTTCATTTTAATATAATAATTACAAAAGTTGCAAAAAAATACTAAAAATATGTTTTTTGGCAGGGGGATATGAAAATGACATTTTATTTGTAATGAGCCATATACATATTATAACCTTTGAAATTTTTTTTATTTGTATTAGTGCTTTATTTAATATTAAGCCTAAACGTTATAGGCAATTTAATTTGAATTATTGCTGAGATGAAACAACTATCAAATTATAAAATTAAACTTATAGCTATATATGTACTTACTGCTATGCTCCTGACAATTGTTTGAAATAACTTTGGACGCTAGGTCGTTTTTTTAATTAAATAAAAATATACTCGAAAACTAACAAATGATTATCGATGAATTCCAATTTAAATTTTAAAATTAGATATCCTCCGACTTACTCAACACAGAGTGGCTTTTGAGGGAAAGGGAATCTTTAAGAGAAACCCCCCTCCTGAATTTATACGTATATTTAGGATTTTGTAAATAAGACACTTTATGGGAAAAAGTCGTGACGCATAAAAAACCCAGATTTATTTTATTTTGGAAACACAAGAGAGTACACTGTCGAAAATCACAAGAGATTACACTTAAAATGATCCACGAAAATGAGCGAATTCACTACAGGAATCATTTCTTACGAAAGGACACAATATAATCTGAATCGATTATCACTAAAAAAGGAAGGGGAACTGAAACTGCCGCATGCTTGGAGAGGAGTTGAAATCAGCAACACCACATTTCATATCTAAAATAACAAGGGTTTATTACCGAGTGACAATACATAGTTGGTGGTTCCAATAAAAATTGAACACAAATTAGCAAGCGCTCTAGTGCAGCACAAGAGTTATCGAGACAAGATCTCCCTAGCCCAAATTCGGTGTGGCGAGAACAACCAGACTTGATCGTTGACAGACAGACAGTCTCGCGATAGATGCCGCTCGCCGTTCGAGCCTCCGGCCCTACGCCTGTACGCAGGAAAACCAAGTAACAGCCATGTTATAACAAGCAAGATAAGATCGCGTGGAGAACTGAAGATAGCGTCGCACACTCGTGATCGCGTTCGTACGTTCGTTTGAGATAGATAGAGATTTTCAGCTTTTATTCGATAAAAATCCTGATTTACTTTGTTAGAAAATCAGCGGAGACATCCTGATTCGCTGGAGGAATCAATGGAGTTTAGATCGCTAATTGCCGATAAAAGCGATCGGACGCGAGGGAGCTACGCACGGGCCGTGATAGTTTGATCGATGAGAAACGACTGAGACTGAGGGTGAGTCAACGTCAATCGCCCGCACGCATAGTCATACACCCCCCTCTTGTACACTCGACTCTCCCAATGATGAACTTCCCAAAGATGAAAACCTCTCAATGATGAACGCATTCCTCTCTCAATGATGAACAAAATCTTTTGCTATATTCACTTGATACCACTGCGCAAGTCGTTGCACTCGGCATCTGATTGGTTGCTATTGGCGCGCAGTTTAAAATGCTAAAAAATATTATTTAAACGCTACACGCATGCGCAACTGATGTGACATTTGAGAGAATAAATTTTTTCATCATTGGGAGGGTCTCTGGCTTGGATTTGTTCATCATTGGGAGAGTCGAGTGTACCCTCTAGTAGACCTGAGTTTCTAATTTCGCGCGCAAAGATTCACACATACCATTCTGTTCATAACTAAAGCGTGTTGCGGCGTAACAGATATTGCTCCAATTTTACAATCAATCACTCGAAAGGCACACGCCTTAGCAGTATACAAATTAGAGTCCAAGCTCTCAAATTGAAATAATAGTTTAGTGGAGTGCAGCTCCCAAAAGAATTGCATAAATTCAACTTGCTCCAAACATTTCAAAAAAAGTCTCAACAAGAACTTGCACACATGTGCCACAAAATAAAGATGAGAATGGAATGGCGAGAGAAGCCCCGTCTTCCGTCTTATCTTGACAGTTAGCGGGCGGAGATGACGTAGCGAACGACGCTAACTATAGAGACTTAGCCGATTGGCTATTGTCAGTCTGTCGCTCGGCGACTAAGATACACTACGCCAATTAGTTATCGTTCATAATTGTCCGGCACTTAGTACACTATATTCTCCGCTGGAGAGCCACATGATACTGGTGAAACTCCGCTTCAGATTTGAATCGTCGAACGTCCTATTGCCTATTGGAATGGAAACAAACGATAAATATTGAATATATCCTTTGAAATGTTACAATAGGGCCGGCCGACCCTATTAAAGCTTTGAACAGAAAAATAGAACGATATGTGAATTAATAATAGTTCTAATTGTAGTGATGTCCCAGTCGGGTGATTTTCAGAGTAAGTTTACAGAGTCCACTTTGATTGGTCAATAAGGCAAAATGCCACCCAAATAGGATCAAGATTTCATTCCTCAAGTTATAGGGTTAGGCTCAAACTTTCATTTGAATTTTCCTAGAAAATAGATTTTCCAGCTGCGCAAAATGCCTAATACAATATTCCACTAGTTTTTCTTTATAATCTTTCACCTTTTCTTTCTACTTATGAAAACTATTTCATACAAAAATTCTGCTTGCTCGTTTACTATGGTTTGAGGTTTATGCAGACACGCAAAAAAAGCAAAAACTTCGTAAGGACATTCAAAAAGTTGAATTCATTGATTCGTTGTGGAGGGTGAAATACTCGTAGGTTAAGTTTAAGAGTTCTGACTACTGAATATCGATTACTTTTTCTGTTCAGGAAATATTAAAGACTTATGTTTGCATATCGGAAAACTATGTGTGATCTCAAATTTGGAAACTTAAGAGGAATCCGGGCGAAATTGAAAAATTAGGGATTATTTCTGAAAATAAATGTAAGTGGGATTAAAATTCAGAGTAATCTAATGGGTTTTATCTTAAATCATGAGAATGCACCTATAAATTTTTTTCATAAATTAAATATGTCTCAGATTTACTTTGTTATTTTATACAAACTTCTCTTTAGGAGATCCTAACTTAGTTTTACTACCGACATTACACTCTTACCACTTTTATGCGTACTTAAAGTTAATAGTCCTCTGGTAAAAATTTCCTTATAAATTTAAAATTATGTTAAATATTTCTATAGATAATATCCAGATTTATCAGTTTATTTAGCCACTAGCGATTTTTCTACAAACATATTTTTTAATATTTGTATAGAAAATTTTTTTTCCAGCTTCCGGATACGTAAATTTGAAACTTTAAGGAGGAATGGGCGCCCATATTGTGTACATATCTATAAAAATTTACTCCTTAATCTTTTTTAGAAAAATTATGCTTTTCAAGTGATATAAGTTTTATTTGACAGTGAGCAAAAAAAATTGAGGATGTCCTAAAGACATCTTTGGGACATCCCTAAAACAATCTTTGGAACATGTATTTTTATCACCCCAAGGATTCTCTTAGGACGTCTAATGTCAGTACTAAAGATGTCCCAAGAAGGTAATATGTCTTTAAAATATCTTTAGGACATCTTTAGGATATTAGACGTCTTAGAGACGTTGATTGGACTGACGTTCCAGGAACGTCCCAAAAACGTCTTTGAGATGATCATGATTTTTTGCCCATTCGGTAACTATTAAATGTACCTATTAAATTTAGCTTATTTACGTCATATAATGTAAAAAATTAGATAATTATATATACCGGTATAATGTTTTATTAAATAATTTCCAAGCAGATCTAAGAGGAGATTGTTGACCAAGCCAAGATTGTACACTACACATAGAGAAGTTGTGCTTGCAGACGAGTTCACACTAACTCGTCAAGATTTGAATGTTGTAACGGTCTGTTTTATACTTGATGTCCCTGTTTGGGCGCCATGTAACGAACTGTTTTCTAAGGGGTCTTCATCTAACTATCTCAGCGGACGCTTCAGCCTAAGCCAGGGTCAGGTTTTAGAGATAATTGATACAGATCTATAATTTTTACTAACAAAAATATAAAATATTTATTTACCTATAATTTACATATCTAAATTAATCTAGTATTGAATAAATGACGGTTCTTGATACTTATTACGCGGAATTTGCGGTTTTCGGAATTGATATTAGCGGTTAAACGGTTATCGGTAACGGTTAGCGGTTTAAAAGTTATCGGAAACGGTTTACGGTTTTCGGAAACGGTTTGCGGTTAAACGGTGTGTCGATTAATTATCATAAAAATAGTAGAATTCGGTGAAAAAAACTAGACACACAGGCGATTTGGCGGATTACAATTTATCGACGTCTTAACCCCCATTTCTATGGAACTTACGGTACGGCGAAAAGAAGAGTGGACTAATAGGAGGATAAAGTAAGGTTCAGTTGTGTGCATCTCTAGTCTATTAATAATAATAGATAATATTTATAGAAATATCTATTGAATATTAGCTATGTCGGTTTAATTTACCTCTCTCAGTAGCGCCTGATGAGAGTAAATTATTTACCCTATTTTATAATTTGACTTGACGGAAAGAGAAGCTAGAGTTTCGGTGAAAGATCGGTTCCTAAAGAAATAGCGGTGAAAGAAAGAGACAAGAACGGCGGCAAGTGGTAATAATAGATGCTCCTATTTATTGTCATTGACTTTGGACTTTTCATAACCATAAGTGCTCTTATTGATTATGGAAAATTGTAGCTAAGTGATATTATAGAATAGGAATTAGATGCGCGAAATTACAATTACAGAACGCGCCTGTGAATTGCAATTTCTTCGACTTGGAATTGGCAACGACAGGCGCGCCTGATTGTTGACAATTCTCTTTAGAGCGAGTGAGAAAGAGAGATAGAAAAGAGAGGGAGAACGAGAGAGAGAAACGTTTCGCAAATGACAAGGATAGGTGCTCCTATGCCTTGCGATTTGCCGGTGCTTTGCCTACCACAGGTGCGCCTGTCGATAGGAAAAGAAGCATGAGTTTTCACCAGGCGAGAGCTCACCGATCAGCTCGGTATGTAGTCTGGCGAATCTTCGTTGCGAGGGTGGTTTTAAGGAATCTGCCTATGATGATTGACAGATAGACGGTTTGGAGAGGGGACGGACGCTAGAAAGACTTGGTAGCGAGAGTCCAGAGCGAGAATGCGAGAGTGGGGACGATGGTTATGTAATATTCGGTACATGAGAATCTAAATGAAAGGTGTGCGTACGGCAAGCACACCTGTGTAACGTCTCGTTACAACGTAAACGCGGCAACGTCGCATCTTTCGATGGTGTTTGCTTTTGAAATTTGTGCTCTTTGACTGCAAATGAAAAGGTGACATTTATTTAAAACTTTTGCATACCTATTATTGTTAGTGTCAAACTAGATAGATAGATAGATAGATTTTTGGGTTCGGGCGAGATGCCCCACTTTCGTGGGTTCCTACAGGCGCTCAGGCTGAAAGCCCATTGTGCCAATACCCTTATATACTCAGGACAATACTCTGAACTTTGACGCCTTTTTCATCGGGGTGGTTTTTGGAGGGGCCCTCCTATGGGAGCTTCAACCAGACGCTTAGACCACTATCAGTCTTTCCTCGATTATTTTATTTCCGGATTAACCCGTTGCGAGGCCAGGCCTACCCATCGGCTCCAGTGGCAGAGGCCGTGCTTATTTGCGAGCCTCTGTCCCTGCGCCGCCTAGACGGCCTCCCCTTACCCTGCAAAGCCCCCCGTCACAGTGGCAGAAGCCGCTTTTGCCAGCCGTCTTGCCCCTATGACGGGAGTACTCCCCAATATGACAAGACACTGGGTAGGGTTGGGGTGGGGGGAGCGATCCGCGTAAGGTCATCACATTTTTAGGCGATTGTGTCCAGAGAATTGCCCCGGACTATCATCACAAGATCGGCTGGTGTTCCCAGCCGCGCGTCCCGCAGCCTTGGTTCACCAACTTCTCATGTGTGGACCTACAGTTTTACAGTGGATTCCGAACCACCAGAGCTTCGGTTACCGAAGTAGGTACATAGAAAATTTTTCCATTGGTACCGGCTCAGGAGTCGAACCTCGAGGCCCGAAATTGGTAGCCTCGAGTCTTACCACCTGAGCTACCGAGGCTCTTAGTGTCAAACTAAGTAGAGAAGAAAAATTCTGAAATTTTTTCTAAATCTTCATGAAACCGCCTTTTAACATATATTAGTTTTTTTTTTAAAAAGGTAAGAATAATTTAAGAGTTAAAGTTCGTAATATGGATGTTACATTGGGTGATTGGGCCCCATCTCGTTACTACTAGTGTAGTCATCGATCGGGCTGGAGGCCCGAGTACGGGAGGACTCGAAGGTTCCTAAATCTAATTGTAAGTGGACGAATCACAGAGCGACTTGCCACTTGTAAGTCCATTCCCGTAATTCCCAAGCAAGACGCTCGAGTCCCTTCCGAGCCCAGAGTCCGCATTACCCCTGTGCAGTGCCACACCCAAAGGGACGCCGACCTCAGAGTAGATACCGACGCCCTACAACTTTCCAGGAGTTTTCCAAAGGCCGAGATCAGTTAAAAACTTGTAGGGCAAAACGCTCTTGCTAGCCGCTGCCAGGAGTTAGTCATTGTTAGACCAAAGGACGAAGTCCTTGTTGCGACAACGCCGACGCTACGAGACGCTACGCCATCAACTCTCTATTTATCCTTAACGGATACGGTGGCGAGGTCACCCCCCGGAATCCTGGGGGCTGTATTGTGTCATCTCTGATTACATCATCTTCTAGGCATTCCTGCCTCCCACATCCTCCTTCCTACCCTGGAATAACTAATCGTTACAAATTAGAAATGTAACATTTTCCTATACTTGGGATAAGGTTTACGTGTATAAGTGTTTGACTTTGATCTTAATTATTTCAGCTGAAGGGAAAGCAATGTTTTTTAAATTTCGCAAATGTTTATATAACATTCCAAGGAACCTATAGTTAAAGTTGAAAGAAATGCGTAAGTAAAATGTGTTCATACCCGTAACCGCTTAAAAATTGTCAAACAATTTCTAGTAACACAGGAACTTATGGAGACTACCAGAAATAAATTTTAAATGGATATTCACTAATATTGCAATAAATTACTGTAGAAGCGTACTTGAAAATCGTCAATATAAATTAATGGTACTCAAAGAGGGCGTCATGAACAATCCGTCACCTCCCGTCAAAATCACAACTCAGCCAACGAGGGCTTCTCCAACAATAATTCATGAAATGACGTGACATCGATGTTCCGTTTGCCTTTTCGTGTTGAGCTGTATTGCATTAGCGACCTAATTAGCCACTCGGTCTGATTACCCGTTTAGAGTAGAGAACTTTCCGAAGTGCGACCCGGACGGTCGCGCTAATTGCGCCTGACGAAGATGGTCTTCCATAAAACCGACAAGAACGTGTACACAAACAAACTTGGGCTTTCTTGGAGTTACGAAAACTCGTAGAGCTAATTACTACCGAGTAAAAAGTAACCGAAACCTTGATAATCCGTTTTATACAAATTGCAACTAACCATCTGCAGACGAGAATATATACTTTTTGCAGTAATGTTTGCCGGTGATGGCAAAAAAGCCCACGCTCTCGCATTAAAGATTCTTTGGGAGTTTCAAGTGTCTTAAATAATTTGCAAACAAACTTCGACCTGCAAATGAAAAGGGTTCAGTTTCTCAGAATATATAAAGTATAAATTAAATAAGATATAGAACTTTATTGATGTATATTTTACCCTCCTTACAGAGGAAGCATTTATAATTGAAAGAAAGAAATTAACAATAACGAAAAAATTATTAAGTAAATGTTATTTGAAGAACGGATAGAAATATAAATAGAAGGAATTTTTTCATTTCTTGCATCAGTTTTTAATACTGATAATTTGAAAAGTTATACTTGAAAAATCAATTTTTTAATATTCAAAAGATTAAAGAGAGAGAGAGAGAGAGAGAGAGAGAGAGAGAGAGAGAGAGAGGGGGGAGGGGGGGTAGAGAGGGGGAGAGTTTCTTATTCTTTAATAAAGTATAAGATACAGCACAGCCTTACAGCTTCCTCCATAAGAGTTGCAATGGCCTTGATGAGCTCGGAAGCTTCCCTCACTAAAAACCTCTCGCTGCTTTGAGAATTGGGTGCAAAACATCCATAAGAGTCAGGTATTAGAAAAGAACACAAAAAATATCGAGCGCGAAGCGCGAGTAACCTGATGAGAATGTGTTCCTTAAGGTCGATAGAACCTTAAGTAAAATAATTTTCTTTTGCATTCATAGCTGTAGTCCTATTCTAAAAAGGACATGCATTTCGGCCAACTTCAAGCTTCATCTTGCAGCTAACTTCGTGCGTAGTGCGCTAACCTTATTGGTCAATTCATTAGGCGCGCGGATTTAAATTGTCATTTCACCGTCCTGTAAGGCGCAAGCGTTCCGAAGAGCATTAGCGCGCGAAGCGCGCAACACGGACCACGACAACCGAACCAGACCGAACCTCCTGCGCGCCGTAGGTGCGCTAATTTTTGCGAGCGAAGCGAGATGCGCACAAAGCGCGTAAAGAGAATGTGCAGATTTTTTCATTAGGCATTCATGTAGTTTATTTTATCGAGGAACAAGCGAAATCTTCACGAAATGTCTCTTTGTCATTGCTTTACTAAAGTATTGCGGTAAAATTAAACGATTAGATTATCATACAATCAGTGTTGTTATGCCCTTTCTTATGTGACAGACTGTATAAAAACTCTAAGACGTCAAAATTATTCGGCATTTACATCCTGTGAGTGCTACATAAAAAGAACTTCAGAATCAATAATAACACAGGCACACAAAAAAACAAAAGTACTTATTGCATGTTAAGTTTGAATCCGGTGTCTGATTAATCCCATCACGTCTTAATCAAGGTCATTTTATAGTCAAATTGACCAAAAAATCCTTTTAGTAGAAATGACTACTATTCCTTGCGTTTTTGGGGTCACTGAATCCGAATCCGTGGTCCATTTGGCCCCACCATGTCTTAATCAAGGTCATTTGAAGGTCAAATCGACAAAAAATTTTTACTAGAAATGACTACTATATCTCTCGTTCAATTGACCTTGATTAAGACGTAGTGGGGTTAATCGGACATCGGATTCGGATTGAGCGATCCCAAAAACGTGAGGATATATGTATCAACTTCTTGCAACAAGCACTTTCGTTTTTTTTGTGTCTGTATGATTTGTTCTTCTCAACCTGACTATAATTCCCTAGGTAGTTTTTCATTGGGCTGATACTGGAGCCTCCAGTTCGAGTTATATGGTTGTCTCCAACTTTCAGAGGGAACCTTTCGTTTGCTAAATACCTGTCCTCTGATATATTTCCAAACTTCAGACATTTCTGTTCTACTTATCTGATCCTTTTTGCAGCTTTGCTCCCAAACTGTTTAAAGTGTCGGGTCTAAAGAAATTTCAGTTTGATTTAACTTTACTTCGATAACGTGACTCCCAAGAGGAATATGGTCGGAAAAGGAGAGAGGGCGATGAAGGAATTTTGTGATTCTATCCGTGCCTATAGATAAGGTGTTATAGTATAAGGAGGAGCCGTATTGCCACCACTAACTTAGTTTATAAAATAAGGTTGATGTGGAAGCAGGAAAACTGTAGAGGGGAAAGGAAGTTTCAGGCGATAACACGGGGGCTATTATCGTGTAATTACGAAACTTAAATTCTACGTGAAATCTCCCTAATTAATGTTAATGACGTCCGCTTCTCGTCTACTTGTGACCTCATCCTCCCTAGTTTCCCATCACGAGTTTTTTAGTACAGAAGTCTATCGAAGAAGTAACTTTTTCTATCAATAAATCTGTCGTCGGTTACTTTGACGCATATATTATCCCGTTATTCAACTTTAAAATCTTGCCCCTGCTCGCCAAACTCCAGTTTTAGGTAATAAAAAAAATACATTACACAGGCACACAAAAAGAAGGGTGCAGTTCCAAAATAACGATCTGCATAGCATTGTACGAGACTAGTTGAAATCCAAAATTTTGGAATTTTCTGCTTACCAGTTTTCTTTTTATTCGAGTTTGAATTTTTTGTTTTTCTCAAATTATCCAATAAATCAAAAGTCGTTTTTTCGCTGTAAAATGAATTTTTTTATAGCCCTAATTTTTAAATTTAAATTAAATATAAAGCGCAAAGCTCGAGTTCCTTGATGAGAATGTGTTCTTTAAGGTCGATAGAATCTTAAGTAAATTCGTTTTTCTTTGCATTTAAAATTGTAGTAATTTGAACAAAAACATATAGACAAATATATTTTGAAACTCTTTTCGAACTTCAAAAATTTTGTTCATTTTCTTATATTTCAAGACATGTAGAAAGATTTTAAAGGATTTCAAGATATATATGATATATGAAACTCAGTTTAATTAACTTATTTTTGACTAAAATTTAGAGCATTCTACATGAGTAAGAAAAAAACAGTTTATAATAAGCTATTAATACGCATAGGAAAGTAGAAAAGTATTTATTTATTTATTAAAATGCAATAAGTGACAAATTTTTATGCTTTTTTTTGTTAATTAATAAAAAACTCTCCAAGCCGTCGCTATTTCTAATTAATAATTCATTAAATTGATTGAAAATATGAAGGGAATTAATTTATAAACTGAATATTAACTAGGATATCAACACGCTCGCCTTTTTAAAGGAATTTATAATTTCAGGAACATAATCTCTCTCTTTTGATGAGAGAGGAAGATCTCTTTTTAATAAATAAAAAATTTTGTGTGTAGTTATTAATTTTCGGTATTATGCACCATATTTATTTAAAATAGTTATGTATATTTCGAGTTTTTAATTAATTAGAACCAAATTGAATGGAACGTATCTAAATATTTTATTTTTTTCCTCTTGTATGTTTAAAGGCTATTCTATTCTCCATCTACATGAAACGCAGTTGATTGGCTTAGTTTAAGCGAAAAATATTTATTCTTGTGAACGTAAAGTTGGCAAAATTAAATTTGCTCTAATGGTAATAACCACATGCCTTTAATATTTTCCAAAGTGATTTTCCTGTTACAACAGTTTAACCTTTATACAATTTACTCAGTTATTTATTTTGAAACGACCTTTTACCGCACATAAATTATAAAGTAATTTATTTTTCTACACGCGGATATTACTTGTAAGTTAAGGTGTCAGTGACATTGTAACGTTATAAGTTTCCACTACGGACATTGAACCATGTATTGGGACTCTTTCAGGACATAGCTTTCCTCCCCTTTAGCCGCAGTAATAAGAAATTGAGAAAATGAAACGAGAAAGAAAATACATTTACGCTATATCGAATTTCAGGGAATCAGAATTATGTTTTTTTTTAACGGTAAAACATAATAATATACGTGCAGAGCAGTTTCAAACAATTAGTTACAATTGTCAACAAATATTTGATAATATATTATATACACTTTTATATATATATATATATATATATATATATATATATATATATTATAGTTTATATTACGCACACTCCGATCTTACGGCTTTTTCGGGCATGATCTGAAGATGCCTTGAAACGCTTTCTAGAATTTTGATGACGTAAACATACTGCGCTACTAGGGAGCTCGGAGCGCCTGGAGGGCAAGTAGAAGCGCTTCTCACTCTGCCCTGCGTATATAAATATACAAGTAGTAAGATCTTGAAATTTTTTTTAATTGAAGTAACTTTCACACCCATCGATTTTTTCGTCAAATAAAGGAAAAACTTAATGTTTTTTTGTTTTGTTTTTTTTTTATAATTACAATTATATAACTTTAAACGTCTTACAACTGAATTCTAAGGGAAACAGGATGGGCTCAGGCTGGTCCTGATTCTTAAAGAATGTAGGTAGAGAGGACCGACCCTGCTGGAAAAAAAAAAGATAGAAATCCAGTCTCTTTCTATCCCTCTCTATCCCTAAGATAGAAAGGGATAAAAATTGTTTATCCACTTCTACATTTCGCCTATACCCGCCTATCAGTTTCTAACTCCATATTAATCCACATCCACGTCTATATTTTTGAATCTTTTCTTTTATATTCCTCTTTATCTCTTGCTTATCTACATCCACGCCTATCTCTTTCAATCCCCTCTTCTCTACCTCTTTCAAATTATTGTCTATCCCCGTCTATCTCTTTCCATCTCTTTGTCAATCACCGTCTTCTCCTATCTCTTTCAATCTTCACTTCTCTATCTCTATTTATCTCTCGCCTATTACAGTCTATCTGTTTCTATCATCGTGTTACTCAAAATCACTCTTATCTCCTTCAATCCCCTCTTCTCTATTCCTTCCTATCTCCCGCCTATTCTTGTCTGTCCCTTTCTATTTCCTTGTCAATCTCAACTCGCTTCAATCTCTTTCACTCTCCAGTTCTCTAACCCTTTCTATTTCCATCTCAATCCACAACCACGCCTATCTCTTTGAATCCACACTCTCTATCTCTATCTATTTCTCGCCTAACACAGTCTATCTCTTTCTATCTCCTTGTTACTCAAATTCGCTCTTAATTCTTTTAATCCTCACTTCTCTATTCCTTCTCATCTCCCGCTTATTCTTGTCTATCCCTTTCTATTTCCTTATTAAACTCAATTCGTTCCTAACTTTTTCAATTTCTACTTCTCTATTTCTTTCTATCTCATGCCTATTCTCGTCCATACCTTTCTATCATCTTGTCAATCAAAATTCGCTCCTATCTCTTTTAATCCCCACTTTTCTATCTCTTTCAAACTCTCGCCGATTCCCATCTATTAAGCTCTGGACTGCGGACTCGATGTGCTTGGGTTCGCGTCCATACAGAAACCGATTTTTCAATGTTTTATGCGTTAGTGATAAGATTAGAATAATATTTATATACAAAATATTGTATTTATAAAATTAATATGCGTGTTCAAAATATTAAAGTTAATAAGTTAATAAGGGAGCGATAACCGTAGGGATAGAAAGAGATAACAATTTCTGGCAAAGGAGACAGATTTAGGGATAGAAAGAAATTAAAATTTTTTCTGCGTAGAGATAGACTGAGATATAGAAGGAAATAAATATTATACGGGGATAGACTGAGGAATAGAATGAGATAGATTTCACCGGACACGAAGATACAGTAGTGGATAGAAAGAGATAGCGTTTGGGGATGCAAATTGTGACATGTATTTGTACTTCGCGCGATAATTTAAGTTTGCGACATATGCGACAGTTCTTATTGACCTATCACGTGTAATTAATTAAATGTCAATATTCGTGGGAACAAATCGAGCTTGGTAGGGATAAGCGTGCGAGCTGCCAGAAAGAGGTAGAATCATTTTAGATTTTCACATGGAAACATTTTCCATGATTTCCGCTACACTTGAAGCCAAAATGAAAGAGCTCAAAGGTACGGATTTGTGATACTTGCGAAGTGATAACTTTTTTCATTTCTTGATTATAAGGGTGATAGTGCTAATGAGAATATGTGTGCTATTGTTTGCTGCAGCGTGGTGAATTATAATGGTTTATAATGAATTATAACGAATTATATGTATCCCGAATTCTAATGAATCTTGTTTGCTATTTCTTGTACTGATTTACTAATTCTTGGATTGAGGAGATGCGAGGTAAGGAGGATCTCCGGATCTTTCAAAGGTGATTCTGATCTTCGTTATTTGAATTAATGGATCACAGCGGCTCTTCGCTTTCGCTAATCTCTCTCTCAACATTTTATGGATTTATTTTGTGAGTGTTCTTATGTAATCTCCCTGAAATGTGTAGGAATTATTCTTTGACCATCTTGTTGGAATGTGTTTATATTTATCGCTAGATGTGAGATATTTGTGTAATTTATTTGCAATTGTACTCGATGGATATTATTTTTGATGTTTGACTTTGAATCTCATTTTTGATTGACAATTCTCGCATATTCGCGTAGATCATTTCTTGTCTAAATTTGTCTATTTTCTGCGAATATAATGTGCCATATTTATTTCGATTTTATTTATGTAATTGATTTGAACTGTTATTAATTTGTAACATTTTTCCATGATTTATTGCCTTATTTACGAGATTCTGATGTATGTATTCTTGAGATGTTTTGGTAGCGACTTAATAGTGAACATCAGCTGACCTTTCGCTATTGTAATTTTGGTTTGCGTACAGCTAATTTTAGAATAACAATTTTCTTTTATAATTCGGTGTCGTTGATTTTCTCTCTTCACAGCCTTATCACGCCTTTTAATTTAAATTCATCTAGAATATATTTCTTTCTTTTTACGCAAATTAAATTCTTTTTAAAACTTAAAAACTTTTATAAACTTAAGCTGACGAGCATACGCAATGTAGCCGATCATAAAAAAAGTTGGTTACAAAATCGGCTACTGAAAAGAGATAGAAAAGTTCTATTTCTTTCTATCCGCAAATTTCTATCTCTTTCTATCTTTATAGTTCCGGCAGGGAAAAGGACCCTCTCTATCTTATCTTAAGGGAAAGCAATTATTCTTAAACTTGGCTATACTTAGACAAATGCATTACTTTTACAAAATATGTTACAGTATCACAGAATAGCTTTTTAGATTTCGAAAATTTTTGTGAAGTGTTCAACCACAATGTGTGTCTTATCATATTTTTTATTGGAACTGTTGTAAATAGAATTAGAGGAATTGGATCTGGATTTTATTTTGCGAAAGACTGTAGGATTTCACATTTTTATGAGCGCGAGAGAAGAAGTGAGAGAGAGAATGCGTGTGTATGTGTGTGAAAAGGGAATTTTCGAATTTTGTTGATGAATCGAGTGTTTCTATAAACTTAAAAATTTCGAACACTTTATAAAAAGAATTCAAAAAGAAATGGTGCGTTATTAACTTTTTCATTTCGCTTCAGTAAATCCGAGCAGCAAAATTAATAGCAATGTCTTCCATCTTCGCGAGACTTTCCGGAAGCGGGCCGCGCCAAAATGAAAGAAGGGTGTAAATAACGCATTCGATCTTGTGTTGCGCGGCGTCTGCCGATCTCACTTTTCGCGGAGATCATCCCGAATCTTCTTTCATGATCCGTATTTATACTTAAATCCTGAAATCCGATGGAATCGTAGATCGCAGGGCGGATTTGGAAGGTCTTGGGAAAAACGCTGATCGTGCCACGACAGAATGATTCAGAGCGCAATTCTACTGCCTCGATACACGTACGTGCTCTGTAGATGCGAAAGATATATTTAGGTCATTTCGTGTCGACTCAAGCACCCAAAAAGTGCAGTATTTTCGATTCGATCAAAAATTGATTGCGAGTTAGCTTCATTCGTATGCGATCAGTGTGCAAAAATAATTCTTAGTAGGTATTACTATCCACTTACAAGTGTTTTATTTTTGAAGTCATTTGAAACAATTATTCTCTTTTAAGACTAAATCGGAGAATGTTTATAATTTAATAAGTGTGGCAGATATTAAAATCGTGACCACAATAATTGGAAGTTAGCTTTCAACTGTACTATTTTTAAAAGTATAAAACAAGTCAATTATACTTAGTAACCTACTTTGAAATATATTGCATATACTTTGAGAAGAAAAAGTTTGTATTCACTTTTATTCCTTTTGACTAATTTACCTTCTCTAGTTCTATCTTTCACTGTTTTTTATCAGAACTTACGTTTTGTGTTTTCTAGCAACCTGCTTCCTTTTAATTTGGCTAATGCAGCATTAAAAATAATGAGATAGCAGTGCGACAACATAGCTGCGTAAAATGTGATATACCCTATTTCACTCCAACAAATTTAATTGGACTGCACAATCTAGAATCCCGCGGTGATAATAGTCGACGTGCAAAAGTCGTCGACATGCGTCCAACTTTTTAATGGAAACGTGGTCTGCCAACGCAAAACACAACAACCATACTTTAGGTTCTAACGCATCCAGGCATATGTATTAATTCTCATTTTCGCTGAAGGTGCAGCTGTGGTGATACCTGTACATGTTTTCATTAAACAAGGAACGTACATTTTGGTCCAGATGTACACGACCTAGAGAGTTGAAGAGCTCGTTGCCGTGGTTTCTGCCATTCGGTTTCGATCTCACGTAACGTGCGGCTAAATCGACGACAGTATCGTTGAAAATTCATTGCTGCTATTTGGAAGCGAGTGACGTCGAGATTGGCCCAAGACCAGAGTCATTGACGATAAATTGACCTTCTAGAGGGTATACGAAGCAACGTATCGTTAAAATAGAAGGATATTGCCCAACTCGAATGTACAAGAAATTACTTTGGATTTGTGAGTATCAAATAGGATTCGTTAAAATTCGAGGTAGATACAAAGCTTAGTGGCTCAGAAAACTTATTGTAGTAACATAATCTCATCTAATTATTACATTTCATAAGAATCAGTAAGACATTTTGTTTAGAATTTGTGGTTTGATTTAGTTTTTTCTGTGTTTCATTTTCTTTTGACAGACTATTTCTGTTAATGGCGATGGAATTTGAAGGTAAAAATTGACAACAAACTGTCAAAAACTGTCAAAATCTGTGTAAAAACACAAATCTATCAGATGGATTTGAACTTGAGAATGTAAAGGCAAAAGAGGGTAAATTTAGTGTTTTTTGGTATAGAAAAAAGAGGAAAGAAGAAATGAACAAACTATGCTAACTTAGCAGTTTTTCGAAAAATCACTTGTGTAGTCCCAAAAGAGCGTGAGATTATTGCATGCTAAAAACGGCGAACATTTTAACTTCCATGAAGCAAGAAACTAAATATTGACAGCTGCGAGATGACTGATAGTCACTCAGCGGCATGAAGGCTCAAGCCATTGTCGTCATTTACATCCCTCCGTGCACACTATGGGTCTTTTTAGGCACAAACCATTTTTCAAATTGGAATATCTCGTCTTTGAGAAGTAATGGAAGTTTTGCTCCCCCCCTCCCCTAAAAAAACTAGGTAGTAAGAGGCCCATATTCTGAAAGTGGCATTGCAGCCACTTCGTTGACCTCAGTGCAGTGCGTGGTCAAAGTGCGCTTTGGGTCATGAAAGACTCATAGTGTAAGCCGCGTTTGTGTTTTCGCGAGTTAGTGAAGATTTTTTTGTTGATTTAATTATTATTTTCTCGTATTTGTATGATCAAAACAAGTTTTCATGTGATTCTGGATAGTTTTTCAGAGGAAAAAATAAAACAAAAATAAAAGAATTAAGCAATAAATATGCTTTAAAATTTAATATCCTGCTTTTTCTATGGAGCTACCTGCACGAATCACTGTAAAATATTCTCATTTTTCAGTTCTTTAAGGGGTTAGTCAAGTTTGAAAATTTCAAAAAATCGATTTTTTTTTATTGCATTTTCTGGAAGTACGATATTTCAGAAATATTGTGCCAAAATTTAATCAAAATCGGGGAGTAAATTACTGAGATATACGACCTTAAGGAGGCCAGAAAGCGTCGACTCCAAGAAAAAATTGCCTCTGCTGAGGCTGCTGACGAAGAAGAAGGATGTTTGTATGGTGCTGGAGTTGACGACTCAATGTAAGTTGCGAAATATAATTTTTATATTACATGGAAATCGAGGTGAACTTATTGTATCATAAAAAAAAATTTCGCGAAAAAATCGTTCAATTTTTTATATAAAAAAATTGACTAAATTAAAATATATATTGTTTAAATACAATGTATTTATGTTATGAATAACTGATAAAAATTTGGTGACGATCGGGTAAGCCGTTCTTTAGATATGGTGTGCATCAACTTCGAAAACGTTGTTTTTTAGATACACGTATTTCGCATGCTTGTAATCGCGTTTTGTATAAGACAACGTTTTCGAAGTTCATACATGCAATATCTAAAGAACGGTTTATCCGATCGTAACCAAATTTTTACCAGTTATTTTCAACATAAATACCTTATGTTTAGACCGTTTATATTTTGATTTAGTCCATTATATTTTTTGCGCATAATAATTGAAAACTTTAAACGCGTTTTTCTCAAAACAATGTTTTTCGTGCGGTAATCAAGATATCTAAAGAACGGCTTATCCGACCGCTACCAAATTTTAACCAGTTATTTATAGCACTGAATTGTTGTCCTTGATCGAAGGATTTTTGATTTTGTCAATTATTTTGTTTTTTTTTTATAGCGAAAAAAAAACGTTTTTTTAGGCAAAAAACAAAATCGTGTTTAAACGTGCGCCATTTTGTCGAAAATCAAAATATCACTGAATGCTTCGATTAAAGACAAGAGTAAGTGTTCCTTTAGCTATTGACACTCGAATTTTTTGTTTCAAATAATCCTGTCATGAGGAGTATTGATCACCGCGCAACGCCTTTTTTTTAGACTTCTGGGAGATGTACTATAACTCGCTTATTTAAAGATATTTTATGAAAAAAAAAATTACTGTGACCACTAAATATATAGTATTCGAATGCCACAACATTTGTTTCAATGTAAATAAACCTGTCCTTGAAAAAAAATAGTAAAAATTGCCATTTTTTGGGTGCCAGAAACTTGACTAACCCCTTAACGAATTCAACTTTTTGAAGCCGCTGCCAATGGGTCCATATTTTTTTGAAGGTCATAGTCTAAGCTTTAAAACACAAAAGACCCATATGTGTAAACTGTACCAGGTCTAGAAGTATGAAACCAGAATTCCCCTATAGATGGTGCTTGCCGTCAATTTAAGGATCGTAAGACCGTTTCTGCAGCGCCATCATCTCCCTCTAACAACTGACGAAGATTCTCAACATACAACAATTCAAATTCCATATACCAGTATATTTTTCTATAACCTAAAACATATCAAGTTTTGTGCCTACGAACTACGATTTGCGGACAGCATTGGTTTTCTGTTATCATTTGAAGACAACTGCTGCAGAATCACATTGAATGCTTCTTGAAGCTTACGGTGAACATGCTTTTGGTAAAACACAGTGTTTCAAGTGGTTTAAAAAATTCAAAAGTGGTGATTTTGATGTGAGAAATAAAGAGCGTGGGAAACCACCGAAAAAGTTCGCAGACAACAAATTGCCAGACTTATTGGATGAAGATGATACTCAAACTCAACAAAAACTCGCGGATCAATTGAATGTGACGCAGAAAGCCGTCTCCATTCGTTTGATAGCTATGGAAAAGATTCAGAAAGATGGAAAATGAGTTCCGCATGAACTGAATGAAAGGCAGTAAGAAAATCGAAAAATCACTTGTGAAATGGGAAAACGATCAGGGAAACGATCAGGGAAACGATCGCGGCGTTCAGTTAGGAAATACTATTGCATGCGGCTTATTCTCCAGACCTGGGAGGCGATTCTATAATTTCATTTTCACTTTCACCTCACTTCAGGTCTTGCCAAAATTGAAATCCGCCGTGAATTTTGATAAGACCTGAAGTGAGGTTAAAGTGAAAGTGAAATTACAGAATCGCCTCCCTGGCTTCATCGGATTATCAACTATTCGCATCACTGTGATACGCTCTAGCTGAACAACGCTTCAATTCGTATGAAAATGCACGAAAATGGCTCGATAACTGGTTCGCTTCAAAAGAAGAAGTGTTTTTTTGGCGTGGCATTCATAAACTACCGGAGAGGCGGGAAAAATCTATGGCTAGCGATAATAATAATATAATATTTTTCATCATTTCCAAACAACAGACGTATAATTTTTACAAAAAAATTCCAGTTTCATACTTCTACACCTGGTAAACAGAAGGTGGGAAAAACGAGTGTGTAAACGGAGGGCTATGAAGGCTTTACTGCGCTGAACTCGCTCGGCGATTCATAGTTTGGCGGGAATGATTTGAATTGCAATAGAAAAGATAATCTGCGATTTTAAAAATTCATTCGATACTTTATATTTATACTACTTGACATTTATATTACTAAAACAATTTAAACTTGTCAAGAATCGCATGAATCTTTAAAATCGCAGATTATCTTTTCTATTGCAATTCAAATCATTCCCGCCAAACCATGTATCGCCGAGCAAGGTCAGCACAGTACAGCCTTTATAGAAATGACGACAATGACTTGAGCCTTCATGCTACTCAGTGACTATCAGTTACCTCACAGCTGTCAATATTTAGTTTCTTGCATCATGGAAGTTAAAATGTCTGCCGTCTTTAGCATGCAATAATCGCACGCTCTTTTGGGACTACACAAGTGATTTTTCGAAAAACTGGTAAGTTAGCATAGTTTGTTCATTTCTTCTTTCCTTTTTTTGCTACCAATAAACTCTAAATTTACCCTATTTTGTCTTTAAAATCTCGAGTTCAAATCCAACTGAAAAGTTGACAGAATTATACAAGCGCGTAATAAGGGTCTGAAAGCAGTGGGTGTCGGGAGCCACCCTACAAATGAAAACTAAAAAAAAAGGAATTTAAACCCTCAAAAATTGCATTTTGTTTGGAATTTTATTATCCGTCTACCCAAGTGCGAAATCACATACGGCCCAGCATTGGCCAAATTCGGTAAAAATTTTGCTGAAGCTCGGCTGCCATTACCGCGCCAATGACGGAATGATAACTATGTATAGCCTGCACTTGGCAGCCAAGGCTTGGCTGCCATTTTCGGCCCAACACTGGCTGCCAGTATTGGCCCGAAATCAGCATATTTTAATGGTCCATTACACTGAGAAATTACAAAAAAAATATAAATAAATGTTATTAATTAAGAACATGATTTATTCGTAGATATATTATGGATATAATTATAACTAATTTTTATTTGTAAATTTTAACGCTTATATAACAAATAAAATTTCGCACACAACGCGGCAGGAATCGAATGCACGACTTATCGGACGAAAGTCAATAAGGGGTTGTGCATAAATTACGTTGAGAATTTTTCCGGACATTTACCCCCTCCCCCCCTGCGTTGACAAGCGCAGACTAACGATGTACTATCCGTATCACTATCCGTAGGTTTGGACTGACCCCCCCCTCCCCAAAAATTTCAACGTAATTTATGCACAACCCCTAACCGAAACGATTACCCTAACTCATGAGTTGGTGTCCCAATATTTTTTCCACGATACACTCAACCATACACAAATAATAAATTATTTCAAGATAATTTCATTAAAAAAATCTTTTGCGTTAACAATAAATAAAATATGTATATGAAATTTTTCATATTTTTAATGTTCACTTTTATAAAACCTCAAACCGTAGTATTTATTGATATAATATGATATTTTATTGAAAGATTAAAAATTTTTGGCCAAATTAATACCTTCCTTAATTGCAAATTTTTTCTGACTTTCGGCCCTTTGATAGTCTGTTACTGGGATGAAATCTGGCTTGTTAACCTCCAACATGATTTACCGGAGTAATATAGGGGAGAGTTGTCATGGTTAGGCCACTTTTAAACTTTTGTCCATAACTTTCGTTTAAGAAATAATTTAGGAAATTTAAGCATACGGTTTAAAAGATGTGATAATTACAAAACTTTTTTCTAGCAGACATAAATTAATACGACACAAGAGAAAAAAGTTATGGACATTTAAAAAAAAAAGTCGTCAAGGTTGGGCCTTTGTAGTTATGGTTGGGCCACCTCTGAAAATCGGCAAAATATATTTCAAATGACCAAGTATGAAGTTAAGTTTGTTTATTATTCAAATAATATAATAATGATAATAATAATAATATAATGATGTAAATAATATAATTATAATATAATTATAACCTAAAATAATGCAGAAAAAATTAGTCTGATTCACAGTTTTGACAAATGAATTAACTCTTTGTGAGTTTCGCGCACTTCAAATGCACTTCTCTTTTACTTGGATTTTTTTAGCAAATAGATAGGCAAGCTCTCTCAATTCGAAGATACTCAGACCGTAGTAATGGTCACTGTATTGTTTGGCATAGCCGAGCAGCGCTTTTTCTTCTTCAGCAGAAAACATCACCTTCAAAACACATATACCAAATCATATGTAATTGATCAATTTTATCGTAAAGTAATACAATTCACTTTTATTCGATTCTTAGTAAAGTATATATTACGATTAAAGTATTATATTTATTCCGATTTATTACGATTAAAGTAAAGTATTTCCCAGATAACAATCGTGCGGGGCACGTCACCCGCATGCCGTGCGACGCACGCGTGCGAGCTAAAACGCAGACATTTCGTGCGCACTCACTTCAATGTCGTGAGAGGCATGTTAGTGCGAAACATATGTGTCGCACCATGTAATCACGCTTTTAGGTATGCATGACGTGCGACGCATATGCGGGTCAATTGAGGACGCATCTGTGTCATTACCTGAGCGCACTCTCCGCACGCGTGCCTTCATCATGCGCATACCATGCGGGGAAATAGTTATCTGGGTTATTATGTACGATTTTTCTCGAGAAGTAATAAAATTCATTTTTATTCGATTTTTAGACACAGTTTATTGAAAATTTTTGACAATTGCCCCGATCGAAAGACCACTTATTACCACAAGTTCTGAAAAAAGCAACAATTCATTTAGTAATGCTGTTGCCGTGATTATAAACAAAAATTAAGGTGGTCTAACCACGACTACAAAAATAGCTCAACCATGGCGACAAGCACCATAACCACATCGCGTCACACCACAACCAAACTAGTTAGAAAATTGAATATTCCTCTTGGGATCTTGTCAAATATTATCCACAGAATACACAAATATGCGAACCTTGAAGATTTCATGTTTTGTTTAAATTTTATAAAGACTTTTTTGGCGGACGCTAGAAACTTTATGCGATGTTCTGATGCAAAAGGCTCCAAAACATTTTCCACAAGCACGCTCCGAAATAAACAAGGTTATGCAAAGTTTTCTCTCGCTGAGGAAAAGTATTTCAACACTTAATAATACACGGCGCGAGTGTTTATATAAAAACTTGAAAAGGCCCAACCATGACGATGGCCTAACCATGACGACTCTCCCCTACCGACTTTCGACTCATTAAAGTGCCATTGCTGGGCCACACCCTAGCTTTATAACTTCCAACATGGTTTGCCAGAGTAATACCGACTTTCGGTCCAGTAAAGTGCCATCT
>CAJFCP010000543.1:375113-390905 GCA_904066005.1 Synergus itoensis | reverse complement strand
CTGGGCCAAACTCTGGCTTTTCTACTTCTAAAATGGTTTGACGTAGTCATTCCGACTTTCAGCCCTTTAATGGGCAGTTACTGGCCGGACTCTGGCTTTATAACTTCCAACATGGTTTGCCACAGTAATACCGACTTTCGGTCCAGTAAAGTGCCATCCCTGGGCCAAACTCTGGCTTTTCTACTTCTAAAATGGTTTGACGTAGTCATTCCGATTTTCGGGCCTTTAAAGTGCCGTTACTGGCTGGACTCTGGTTTTATAACTTCCAACATGGTTTGCTACAGTAATACCGACTTTCGGCCTAGTAATGGGACATTACTGAGCCAAGGTTCGGGGAAAGCTTGGCAAATTTAAAATAACAATGTACTCTGCCAGTATTGGGACAACACTGGGCCGATTAAAATGTCGATATTGGACCAATAATGTTAGCCGATCTTTGGCTGCCGAAAGTCGTACTTGGGTAATAATTTGGACACCCCCGCATATTGCAAGTAGGTGTACTGGAATTGCTGCTGCACAATATTCTATTATTTATATTTGATGTTATCGACTTTAAATTTAAATTTTTATTATTTGAGAAATTATAGTTGAAAAATTTAATTTTTAATAAATACAATTAACCATAACTTTCTTATTTTTCAATGAAATGCATTAATCATATAGGTCAATCGATTCATCTCGACACAAAGAATATTTATTTTTCTTACATCAGGTCAAAATCTTGATTATTTGAAAAGTTATAGTGAAAAAATGAATTTTACGAAAATTATAAAAGTACACGAAACTTGTAAAATTGAATATTTTCGTAAACCATTGTAAAAAAATTTATCTTGATAAAATATGACAAATTTCATCAATTTATCTATACGCGCGTTCTAAAGATATTGCAGGATTGTTAAAAGCGTGACATACATACACACACATACATACATACATACACCGGACAATTTTTCAGTACATCATATTAGATATATTCCACTTAAAATATGTTCAAAAAAATCTTTTTTTAGAAATTGGATTTTTGTCACCACTACAAAGCTTTCTCTATGAGGAAGCAAAATCAAATCTGGTAGCAAAATTTTTGGTTGGCACGCAAAAATAACAAAATTACGGCTGAAAAACTAAAAAAAAATCTTTGTTATTTTCGTCATTTCTTGTAAAAAAAATATACTTAGAATTAAAATTTAACCAAAATTTTGCTACCAGATGTTCTTATATGTGTACAAAATATGTGGTTTAAATTTTATAAGAATCGGTTCAGTATTTTTTGTGATTTTTTTCCCACGGGATGTAAAAACGTGGTTTCGAGAAAAACGCGTTTGAAGTTTTTTTTAACTGAAAAATTATTAAAAAATCTGCCCGCTTTGCGGGCACATTCTCATCGCGAGCTTCGCGCTCGCAAAAATAAGCGCGCCTACGGTCGAATTTAGTTCGATCGTCGCGCTTCGCGCTCTGTGTTGCGCGCTTCGCGCGCTTATGCCCTGCAGGAAGTTTGCACCTTACAGGACGCTCGTACCTATATGTTTTTTTTAAATAACTTTAAATTTAAATTTAATTTCATTAAATTTGAATTAAATTAAATTACAGCTTTGAATGTAAAAGAAAACTAATTTACTTAAGGTTCTATCGACCTTAAGGAGCACATTCTCATCAGGGCACTCGCGCTTCGCGGTCGATATTTGATTTAAACCTCGCGCTTCGCGCTCGGTTCTGTTTAACAATATTCTTCATGATTAAAAGGAAAACTATTCATTCTATTGGAAAATAGTCAAAAGAGAACTTGTAGATCTTTTTAAGACCAATAATTATGTTTCTTATCATTTTCTCTGCATCTCGTGTTATTTGACTCAAAATTTGAATTTTCGATTTTTTAAGGAAATTTAAAAAGTTGTTATGCCTATCCTATATGGCGTTCAAAAAGAAAAATTTTTCATCGTTAGACTTTTTTTCATATCATGCGTTGTTTGGCTTCTAATTTAAATTTTCTTTCATTTATTTGGATTTTCAAAATGTTATAAGTCTTTAAATTTTTTTTTTAATCCAAAAAAGTCATTAGGAAAAATTGTTCGACTTTTTGAGTACTATGAACATCCGTGCATAGAATTTGTAAATTAAAAAAGAATTGATTTCAAAAATTTTCAAAATGCTCTAACTTTTTGAATTTTTATCCAAAATGGCTAGCCAACGAACTTGACCATCATTTTAGGACACTAAAAGAGTATACCAAAAGCCAATCCAATCGGTCAATTCTTTCGAAAGTTATCGTGCTCACAAACTAAACATCTACAGACAGACACATAGACACACAGACAGACAGACACATTCGTAAAAACATGTTTTTCGGGTTCATAGGGTCCCAAAACGTGGACATTTGACAAAAACGGGGGGGGGTCAAATTTTACACAAATCTAATACTATACCTTCTCTGATGAGAATGTAAAAATTGACTTACTCTTAATCAGCGAAAAGTGCAGTTAGAATGCTTGGATCTTTCTGGAATTTTAACACAACATTTTTGAATATATATACTTTCGAAAAATCTAAAAAAAAAATTAAAACGCGTTTGAAGTGTTTTTAACTGAAAAATTATAAAAAAAATTGACTTACTCTTAATCAGTGAAAAGTGCAGTAAGAATGCTTGGATCTTTCTGGAATTTTAACACAACATTTTTTGGTATATACTTTCGAAAAATGTAAAAAAAAAATTTGAATTCTTGAAAGTTTCAAAGTAGAATACTGCCTTAAGAGTAAATCTCACAAATTTATTACACATGTTGACGAAAAAAAAGTTGCCGAAACGAAAATACTTCTATATGAATAGCCGCATGCAAAAAAAATCTAAGTCCATTTTGGACTTATATTTGGACTATTTTCTGATATTTCGTTCGGAGAAGGTTATGTGCCAACAAAAATATTAGAAATTGAAGATCTAAAAAAATTACATACCAGAAAATACCAATATTTTTTTAGTACTCTTTTGAATTGGCCTACTACTGATAGAGTTGAAAGAGATGAAGACCAAGTGAACTTATAATACGAATTTCTGTTTATGAATTAATATTTACGACGTTTTTATAGTATCCAGAGGTTTCTGCTATCAAATGTCTTATATGTATATGAAATCAGCTAGCCTTTTCCTATTGTTAAAAGGACATACGTATCGAATATCGAAAAACTGTAATGCTAAAATTCGTGAACCCGATTCCTTATTGGTCAAAATACAGTTCGTGATGCGTCGTATATTGATAATCGCGGGCGACGCGGGAAATTTTAAATCTTTATATTGTACAAAATCGCTTAAATTAAAAAGAAAGACAACCCGCGCGCGGAAGCGCGCGTTCTGTCTCGTATACTTTAAGTTCGATGATCGTAGAAAATATTTAGATTTGTGAATTGCCGTAGACATAACATCTGCCGAACGACAAACCCTGGACACCAGCAGAGACCAGGGGCTGGCCACTCACAATGGTGAATTTGATGTGTTAGAAATCTGATCCCGAGTGTGGGTTCCAGAGATGGCGCTGATTTTCTTCCCCTGCACACACCCCGCAAACCCAACAACGCGCGAACCGCCAAATTTGTTACACTTTGTTGTTTTCGACTTGACGGTTGACATGCTTTGAGGTTAACTGTGCGTTTTTAATGAAAATAACACATAATAACCACACTTTCATAGAAGACAGCAATGAAAAAACAAATAGAAATATTTCTATTTGTTTTCATTGCTGTTTTCCATGAAAGTGTGGTTATTATGTGGCATTTTCATTAAAAACGCACAGATAACCTCCAATATCTTCAAAGTATCTAGATGTGACGTGACGTCATCATTATCTTATCGTAGGGTTCTGTGGGTTCCAGAGATGGCGCCTTTAACCGATCATTTAGAAAGTATTGAGAGTCCATCCCCTGGCAGAGACGAATTCTCTGCATGGTAACTAAGCGCGATTAATCAGTGTTCGAAAGACGGTCATATACCTACAGTTAAGACGAAAGACTGAACACTCAAATTATAATACCTTTCTTTTTAAACATAATTATTGAATAAATACGTTTATATATTAAGCCTTTTGCATTATTCTGAAAACTCCGTATTAATCCCACATTTTTAATAATGTTTATATTTATTGAGGTTTTTTTGCTCAAATAATCTGTGCTACGCTTAAAATCCAAGAACAGTCGTAAAAATGAAAAAAAGAGAATCACGAACGTTGTAAATAACATTTCTACGAATAATCTGGAACGTTCCAGTGGACACAATCATGAACATCTCAGTGTAACGACATCCAATGTCAGCCCAATGAACCTCTCTAAGAAATCTAATGTCCTAAAGATGTCCTAAAGACATCTTAAAGACATAGAATAATATTCTCGGGACATCTACTATCATACTGACTTTAGACACGTCTTCCGTGTATTCCTCAGATTTCCAAAAGACAAGTTCCGGTGTGCATTTGACATTTTTCGAAAACGTTGAATGAACGAGAATGTTTATCATTAACTGTTGCCATAAATTGTGGCCATTTTATACTTATAATACTTGTGCACAATGCTTAACAAATTTTTATAATTAGTCGAAATATAGTTCATTAAAAATGAAGCGTTTGAAGACTGTACATTGTACAACTATGGTTTTTTCTCGGTTTTTCTATATTGCTTTTTTTTCTCAAAAACAAAAAAAAAACATCATTTTATACTTCAGGGCTTCAAAAGATAAAACCTTGACCTTTATATTGAAACCAAAAAAAAAATAAAAATAAATGGGCCTTAATTTAAAAATGAAAATCAAAAATATTTTTCAATTTCAAAAAAAGGGGTCAAGTATTCAATTTTCGATAATAAAAATGATTATGCCCATTCTATAAATCATGAAAAAGTGATTTATCACCACAAAAAAATTATGAAAGATTCTTTTAGTTAATAAACAAAAAGACGATTTTTCAAATTTAAAAAGGAGATCCCGTTAAAGAAGAAAAACATTCACCAGTCCATTACATATTTAATGCTTATTAACCATAACAAATCTTTCGACGCTGTGACCTAGTTTTTTATTGAAATACTGTTCAAAGAAAAGCTCTGCCACCCAAAGCGAATAATGCTCCTTTTTTCTTTAGCATGAATAACATCTATCGATAGCTTTTATTTTTTTAATTATCTTTATTTCTGTGATACTCTATAGAAATCGCTCTTTTCACTTGGTTTTTCATTGTAAAAAGTTAATGCTCTGCAATCTGCACATAATGGATATATGTATACATGCACAAAAAAAAGAATGCTCTTGAATCAACTAAATGCGTTTACTCGGCCCTATGTATGTGTTAGTCTGGAGCTGGCTAGACCAACTCTCGGTGTGCCAGTTAGAATTGAAACACTTTATTCACGGTTTAATCTATACTAGACGACCTAATGGGCAAGAAAGACCCAAGACGTTTTTCATTACCTTTACGTAATAAATATTCAATTTTGTACTCAAAAATAAAAATGAGTAAAAACCTGTTCATTTCGTCAATATTCTCTTTTACCAGCCTTTGATGAATTCATTGGTCGAGTCCTCTCGGTTGCCGGGCGAACGAAGCCGAGCGGCCGCGAAGGACGCTCGAGCCACGCTCTATTTGTCAGTGGGGAAACGAAAAGAGGAGAAAGAAAGAAAATAGAGAGGGAAAAAAACGGTAGGAAAGAATAAGTGCGAAAACCTCGCTTTGGACATTCCTGTTCTAATATTTTTTGATTATAACATGAAGAAATGAAATTTTTAGGTCAGAGCCCAATTCCAACAGTTAGCTGTTCTATAGCAAGGCAATATAATAGAGCACTCTTGCGAGAACCCGATCAGATTCTCTTGTTAGGTACCTTAATTCTTAAGTGTCACAATATCAATTGGGCTCTATTTTCCTGACCTGCGGCTGACTAAACATACGAAAACTCTCCAGAGCCCTACCAAATCCCAATCTAAATTTCTTCACGGGACACAGGTGATCCAAGTTCACTTGATTCAAAAACATTTCCTTTTCATGAATCTACATAGAATATACTAAAATGTTCAACTGAACACAGCTTTCGAGCTTATTTAAAATTTGCAAACATTACGTAACCTATTTTCAGAAATTGCATCTATATTTAATAAAATATATTATATAATTTCATTTAGAAATATCTCTATATTCTTCTCCATATTCCTGGATAAAAAATATTGTTATTTAAAAAAAAGGAACGAAAATTCAGATCAATTGGAAAAAGGTAAATTTTTCTTATTTTTGTAAGCGAACTTTAAAAAAAATCATGAAAAAATCTGTTCTTTCGCGTTTTCATATAAAAACACTGTGAGTGCACTCAATAGATTAAATTTATTGTGCTAACAGTAAAAAGATGCCTTGTTATTAAAAAAATATCTAGTATTTTTTCAAATGCTCCACTTAAGTCACAAAAATTCTTTTACAACATTAACCCTAGAACCGCACACTGGGTCTGACAGACCCACCACAAAAGTGACTTTTGTCGCTCCCCTCCACAATTTTTCGAAGCGGCACTTCTCGCCCATGAAATTTTTTGTATCTTAAAATTATTCAAAATAATCTAATCCTGCTTAACTTTATTCTAAACATCCTAATGAACATTTCAAAAAAATGCTCTGTAAAGAATCCAGCCTACGTGACACACGCCCTTACTAACCCCTCCATCTATCACGTGACCTCTCTCGACCACGTTACATCCATACTGTTAGGATTTATAGTCTCTAGAATTTTAAACAAAAAGTTTTCTGTCATGATGGTAAAATACAAATTGTTCCCCTTAAAGATTATAATGAAGATTTAAAAAATGTATTTAGCAATAAAAAGTTCAGAGATTTTAATTCGATATTATAATAATAGATTTTCTGTTGCAAGTTTAAATTTTAATATAATTCAAAATTCAATAAAAGGACGTTTTTCTACCTTAAAAAAGTGATGTTACCAATATATCGAACACATTGTTGTCAAAAACCTGATTGGTTTAGAAATTGCGTGAATTGAGTGAATATACCGAATTTGAAAATTATTTTCGTTGTCAAAAAGATTACTAATAAAAAGGTTATATAAAGAGAGAAAATAATTTAAAGTGATAAAAATAATTACTTGGATGTGAAAAATAAATTATTAGTGAAGCAAAAAAATATTTCAAAACATATATACCTAAGTTTAGAGAACATTATTTGACAAATTAAACAGATTACTTATAGTAAACTTTTCATGCATTTTTTATATCAGTTTTTAATATATTAATATTTAATATACAGGGTGTCTTATTCTACCTTGGACAGCAGGATAACTCGAAACTTTGCAAAGTATGCGAAAAATGTTTCCAATAAAAGTTGTATAGTTCAGAGGGATTCAACTGATGATGACGTCAAACTTGACCTTGAACTTAATTTTCAAGGATATTTCAAGGTCAACTTTGTTTTTTAAATGGAAACCCCTATTTTTGACCCAGGATTTAGAAAGAGCGGGAAATTCTACGTTCGAGTATGTACACAAGTTAACGGTAAATTTTAACCTTGAAGTCAATTAAAGGTCATTTGAAATCAACAAAGTTTTCCGGGAGGTCAAGGTCCTTCCTAAAGTAAATTTCAACGAGGAATTCAATGGTTACCTTCAATTTGACCTTGAACTTTATTTACAAGGTCATTTCAAGGTGAACTTTGTTTTTAAACTAGGAACCCCTATTTTTAACACCGGATTCAGAAAGAGCGGGAAATTCTACGTTCAGATGATGCATCATTTCTGGGGTCTGGGAGGTTCAGGTAGGTTATCTGCGGGACTCCGTAACATCAGAGACCACTGATTAGTTGCAAATAGTGCCCAGTCTCTCCCCATTTACTGAAATCTTTCTCTTCTGCTAATTTATTTAGGTTTATTTACTTGCGATACTATTCGCTATTTCCATGATTAGGAGCGAAAATAACCCATAACTTCAATCCTTGTTGAAACTTACTTTAGGAAAGACTTTAGCCTCCCGGAAAACTTTGTTGATTTCAAATGACCTTTAATTGATTTCAAGATTAAAATTTACCGATGACCTGGGTACATACTTAAACGTAGAATTTTCCGATCTTTCTAGATCCGGGGTCAAAAATAGGAGTTTCCATTTAAAAAAACAAAGTTGACCTTGAAACAGCCTTGAAAATTAAGTTCAAGATCATGTTTGACGTCATAATAAGTTGACCCCCTCTGAATCATATAACTTTTTTCCGAAACATTTTTCGAATACTTTGCAAAGTTTCGAGTTATCCTGCTTTCCAAGTTAGAATGGGACACCCTGTATATGTATTCGTAAATTTAAAGATCAGTTACCATCGGAATTATGAGACTTTATGGGATTATAAAGTAATTTCAAGGGATTTGACTATATATTTTGTGGAATTTTAAGTAATTTGAGAAAATTTTAAGAGATTTTTAGCCATTTTCCAAAATTTATTGGAATTTAATGTAATTTTAAGAGATTCAATGAGATTTCATGGAATCTTGAAAAATATTAATGAATTTTAAAGGGATTTATGAAATTTATTGAGATTTTAGAAATATGAAGTGATTTCATTGCATTTTGAAGAC
The DNA here is from genome assembly GCA_904066005.1 of Synergus itoensis. Lineage (NCBI taxonomy): Eukaryota > Metazoa > Arthropoda > Insecta > Hymenoptera > Cynipidae > Synergus > Synergus itoensis. The sequence continues at coordinate 382,323 of CAJFCP010000543.1, read as the reverse complement.
TTTTATGAAATTTTAAATAATTTTCAGAAATTTAACGATATTTTACAGGATATTAAGTAATTTTATTGAATTTGTTGATATTTTGGGAGATTCTACTGTAAGTGGCGAGGAGGCCGCGGTGAGGAGGCCTAGAACTCCCGCGGGGAGCGACGACCTGGAAACCGGAGCAGTAAGACCTACATAGGGATCTAGTTCTTGGTTAGTAAGGTGGATAGCACCAGTGGTAGTTTGACTAAGCAGCGATAGTCGAGTGGCTCTCGATGTCCCAGACAGCCCCCAATCTAAGGTGTTAACAACCGTGCCGAGGGATGAATGATACGGGGATATAGTATTCGTGAACGGTGTCCTGGGATACCAGGCGACCTGCCAATGTAAAAATGCCTTACCATTGCAAGCGGGACAATGTAGTGGCGGACCTTTGTGGCGGCGTAACTTTTAATTTAAAAAGGGGGCTGGCTTTACCTCACAATCCTTGTGGTTTTCTTGGGAGCGTTTGGTCCAATAAACTAACATAGGACTCAGTAACGCCTATCCCAAGAAATTGAAGGGCGAGAATCCTTACGTTGAGGGATTTTTAGAGAAGGAGTTCCCTACGGCCCCGTTTCTGCACGGTCGGTTTGTAGATTCGTGACAAAACCTTAGGTTTCACGTTTTCTTCGTCTGAGGAAGAGGAAGAACCACTGAACTCATGAAATCTGGGAAGTGGTGGGACGTGAGTGTCCACCCGAAGAGTTGAATTCGAAGGCACGATGACAACGCTGCGGAGAAGTGAAACGTTCTCTCTTATCACGGGCTTAGTCTTCTCCGGAGTGATAGCGAGTGGTGATGCACAAATGCTGAGAATCTCTTCCTGCTCAGGTGTAACCGAACGTGTTGAACGTGGTTCAATCTCCGGAAGAACCGCGGGTCTCTCGGTGACAGGTCCTAGTATATTGTTTGACACCTCTCCGAGTGGTTCCCGTTCCGCAAGGACATTCCGGCAGAGGTATTCACTGAGGTCGTCAAATGTATCAAGGCCATCGCAGGTTGACAACGAGGATAGAGAGATCTGATCCCCGGGTGTTTGCACTTGCTCGGAGCTCACTGGAAGGAATGCGCGGTTCTCGACGAGCTCATTCACACAGAGATTCGATAGGGTCTCGTCAGCACGCACTGTTCCACAAAACCTTTTGTTTGGAGAGTCTAAAGTTTGTTCGGCTTTACGCTTGGCGTTCAATCGCCTGCGCGGGTTCGGTCGGTTCTTGTGGCGGGTCATGAGGAGAAAACACAACACCAAGCACACACATACAACACGTCCTCCTAGCGACTGATGGAAATAAAAAAAGAAGTAGATATCACTCCCCAGCACTGAGGGTTGCAACAAATAATTGTTTGGGGTATTAAACTGTTTGAGAAGGGCGACACTAGCACATGATTCGTGAATCCGTAGGAATTAACACAGTCTGGTACACTATAGTTGTCAATAAATCCACCTTCACTAGAGGGATGAGGGTTAGGAGTAGAGCACTCGGAGAATTTGATCGTTTGCAGATTCAACCCTCACTAGTTCATCGCGGATAGTTTGCTCGTAGGCGAGTCGCCTCCTTAGATTCGGTCGATTTCTTCGTCGAGGCGTGGCTGGTTCCATCGGATTTGGCCATACAACAATTAGGAAAGCAAAAGGATGGAGAAGTTCTCGGGTGATGTAGGAACTACAAGGTGAACCAAAAGATAGGTCGTCGGGCCTTCGGATATTCTCTCAAGACACCAAATCCGGGTCGATGGGGAGTCCTGAGAGGACTGTCCCCATGAACGACCGGAAGGTCCTAAAAGTTCCCTCGTACCACAACGACACTGAGGTTGGTCCACGTTACCTCGTTCCTTTGTCGTGACAAAGCGTGCAATTCGAACTTTTGGGCGTGTTGTATATGGGAAAAGACTAGACTGAATAACCACTAATCGACACAAAGAATCCGACCTGGAGATCTGAGAAGGCGAGAGCGTGTTCTCTCGTGGTTGAGAGTATGTCAGCGGCGGGTCAGGTTGACCGTCGTGTCGCGGCGTTATCACGAGAAAAGTAGGCAGCTCTGCGCTGCTTGGTATCTCGATGGCGGACCGAATAGAACTGACTGCGGTCAGCGAGCGCTCGACTTGTCGAGTTGAGTGGGGGAAAACCGGAGAGTACCGGTTTCGCCCGACGAATGTTGGTGCCGTGTGTAACCTCGAGCCGTGTGCAAATCGACGCGCGCAGCTCTGATTCAGGGCTGTACAATTATTTTAATTTCGAAGCGTTACATTTAAGAAATAACTAAGACTAAACATTTCTAACATATTTTGAGGGATATATTAAGCGAAGGACGAGTCATCGGAAGGAAAAAAGAGATACATATATATGTATTAAATTTAGTATTAAATTGTCGATACGCTGGCGTGCGATACCTTTAGATCCTAGCTTCTCGTGGGATTCAAATGGAATTAGATAAAAACAAAAACCAAAAAGGGGAGTTTTCAATGACCCCCTCAAGCGTGGCATCTTCACATGAGAGGATGGACACCTTCACAAATGCATACTTCAAATGAAGCTGACAGGGGAGTTGTTCGGGGCGGATCTTCCGGCGAGGCGGGAAGCAAGGACTTAAATCCTTAAATGAACTTGCAAGCGATACTAACGCTAGTCGTCCAAACCCAACAAGTAAATCCTGGACTGTCATGGGTGGCTTGGGTTTCACCGGGGTTTTGTAATATGAAGGTACAGTATAATAGGTTTTTAACTTGAGTGCTATGGGACTTAAATGAACCAGCCTTCCCTTAAAATAATAATAATAATAATAAGGGTGTTGGAGCCAAGTTTTAATCTAAAAAATTGATTTCTTCATTTTACTAACAAATATTAAAATTGAAATGTTTTCCCTCAGTATAATTAATTAATTTTTAACTATAATTATGCGCACAGAGCAAGAAAATATCTAATTCAAATGTTTTTGAAACAAAATGAAAATATTTAATTTAGAAGTTAGATTTTGAATTCTTCGGTTTATACAAAAAGTATCGAAATTAAATACTTTTTCACTTTGTACGCAGTCTTAAATTTGAAAAAAGATTAGTGCTACAAAGAAAAAAAATATTTATCTATATTTTTCGTTGAGTAAAATAGAGAATGGATTTTGAGCTTAACACTTTGGTCCAACGCCCATAACGAAATTTCATAAAATTTTGAGTAGGTAATTTTAAGAGATATAATTTAGTAATTTTAAGTAATTTTAAGAAATCTTAATTGATTTTGCGTTATTTAACGAAATTTCATAAGATTTAATACGATTTTAAGTAATTTTAATGGTTTAACGATTGGTTGTGGAATTTTACTGAATTTTACCAGATTTTGTAGGATGTGAAAAAGTATTTAATTGGCGAATAGCAGCCAATAAGATGTCGAAGGCAACGCATATGAGCAGTAGTATGAAGTACTTATTGCGAATTACGTTCTTTACTATTGAGAACGGAATTCGTTTACTATCAGGGTTGTGCACGTAATATACCTTAGGTAAATTACATGAGGTTTTTGACGTAATTTACGTACGTCTATTACGTCCTGAGTTTTTTATAAAATGTAATATACGTTTTTAAGATGGCGTCGACATACATATGTATTCAAATTTCGTTCCATAACATTAAAAATTTTATATATAGCGGTACGGTATAAGTATTTTTTAACACCTTATCGCAGAAAAGACACTTTGTGAACGTGTTCAACTGAATTATTAATAATTATTATATATTTAAAAAGTGAGGTTATGTACTTGTTAATACGATTTTACAAGTCCCTCATCTTTGTTACATTTTTTACGTAAAATACGTCAAAAACCTCGAGTTACGCGTAATTGACCATCCTTGTTTACTATTGGGAACTTTTTACTATTGGGAACTTCGAGTGTACAGTAATGTTCAACGATGCCTTCCTCTGTTTTGTAACGACCCAACCCTGATTTCCATAAGATCCTAATGGAAAACAGGGTTGGACCGTTACAAAACAGAGGAAGGCATCGTTGAACATTACTGTACCAGCGTATCACAGTGACCAAGGATGAAGCTTCATCGCCAAAAGTCGAAGTAAGTTGATCGATGCACTCCTGTCTTGATAATCGACGTCGAAAGTCGTAAAAAATCATCTCACAAAAAGATTCACGAGTTAATTCCATTTTTCCGCTGAGACAAAATTTTCAAGTCACTGTAAACAACACAAGTTATGCTCAAATGACAAAACGTTCTGAAGAAGGTTATGGTTAAAAAGATCAAACTTTTAATTGGAAACGTCAAATGGCGCCTGTAAACACTTAGTATTGCCAAGGCTCAAAATATAAAAGGCAACCCTCGTATGATATAAATATGCTACGCTACTAGGGAGCTCGAGGCGCCTTGGGTCAAGTAGAAGTGATTCTCACTCTGCCTCTTGCACCCTTCATCTTAAATTTCGTTTAAAAAATATGCAGCATAAGTCGAAAATTTTTATTCATAGGCATCACAGTTTCATACTATTATACATAGTATGGAATATTATACTATACTATTCTGACACGATGAGGCAAAGTAAAACGCAATACAATAAGCTTTTCAGCAATAACAAAAACATTTTATGCAGGGTAAGAAAAAATTTTTCTACTAAAAAATAGTTTCCTGATTGTACTCGCACATAGCCCCATTAGGCATGATTGCTGTTTGCAAAAGTCTCAACTTAGTTGTTCTTTAGTCTCTTCTTGACTTTTACTTCCTCTTTTATTTATCTTTGTTTTCTTCTCCATGTACTTATACTTATTTGAGGAATGATTTTTTGACAGATGATATATACGGATGGTTTGTATAAATGTGTATATAGAGAGAAAGTGAATTTAACGTTTCCATTGTTGAACATTGAGTAGTCTCGCAAAAGCAACGCTACTCAAGCATATCTCATTATTCATTTATGGCGAGTATGCACAATTCGATGAACCGTTTCATAAAGAATATGAAGATGGAGGAATGTGAGGAAAAAAGATACCACAGAGAGAGGCATTAAATAGATTATTGTTGGTTCGCAACAGTAAAATCGCATTAGCTTAATGGACGTCACAAACTAGTATTTAGTGAGAAGAAAAAATTAATTTTATTACACGGTTTCTATATTCCTTCTTTCCTATTTTTTCATCAAGCTTCTGGAACTCGTTTCTTTTTAATTACCCCATTAAGGCATTTAATAGAGACTTTATTTTCAGTTATGGTTCTCAAAATCTGTCATTTTATAGGCCATAAGAGGCACTTGGATGGTACTCTGATTGTATCATAACCAGAGGTGGATTGCGCACTTATGAGACAGTTACTGATTATTATCTGCATTCCACACAAGGGGAGGCGAAATTGCTATATATCTGTACATAGAGAGGGTGAAATTTCCCCTTCCATCTAGACCGGATGCCGCCTAATCCAACCGGCAATCGCACGTTTCCGTGATACAATCAACCTATGCTCAAAACTACAGAGGGTATACAATTGTATTTTGGTTCAGTATTATTGACAATCCTTTCTTACCCAAGGAAGCATATGTTATGAACAGTTCTCTCACAATGGAAAATGCAAAGCCTTTTAATGTTTCACAGCAAAAACGGATGTGAAAATCTGTTTCAGCGAAATTTTCATGAAGATAGAAGTTAACCTTATTTTGGTGAATTTTTCACTTGAGTTTTCTAAAACTGTAGTAATGTACTACGTTATCTTGAAAATAAACCTCCCCAAGAGTACCCGGCTGGCGATAAAAATACGGTGTCTTTTTGATAATAAAATACGAATTCATCACTCGGTAAATACGTTAACCTTTTTTTTAAAAAATGTCAGTACACAAATACACAAATTATTGTATGCAATTTATAAAAATAATATTTGTAAAATATTAATGCAAATTCGCAAAAGATAAGTTTATGGTTTTCTTCTAAACTCTTAGCGGATTAACGTTTTCGAAGATGATTCGATAATTTACAACATTTAGTAGCGTGGATACGTAAGTTCCCATAAACAGTTAGTGAAAGTGCGTTTTAGAAGGGATGATCGTTTTCTTTAGAAGAAAAGGATTCGGATGCGTAGGTTTGATTTTACGACTTTATATTAGTTCCCTTTTACAATTGTCGTAAATTTATTTATTACGATATAGATTACAAATTAAAGTTTATTATTTCTATAAAGAATAGTCTACTAGCTATATTAAAAACACCATCCAGGTTATATATAATAAAAATTCACTGAGCCTATATCAAGAGTACAATAAAATGTTTGTAAATACTAAATGTTTGGTATTGTGATGTCTCGTCAAAGAAAAGAACGACTTTCCCGGTTAATCGTACAAGCCGAACTGACTCCGTGGTCCTTCGAAGCCTCTTCCTTCACCCGTCTTTTGGAAAAAAGGATCCTTCGAGCTCCTCAAGAACGCATGTCTTCGAACACGTGTTCATCACGTTTGACTGAGTCGTATTCCCGGGCCCCGAAAGGCCAGAAAAATAAGAATACGGCAGAATATTGCTAAAATTATTATTGATGAATTATGTATTCTATTTATAGGAAGCTTCAGATTCAGATTCGTTTAAAAATGTGCGCATAGTTACAAAATTTAGCGGATACATATAATGAAATAATATTTAATAATAGGATAACCATTACGTCGCACGGTGAGCTTTAATAAGGTTTGAATAAAAAGTATTCCGACCACGAATTTTATTTTAGGAATGTTTTCTGTAAGGCTCAAGGACTCTAAAAAGCATGCTGCTAAAATAATTGGCGGAGGGCTTTTTGAAAAAAAAAATTATTTTTTATTTAAATTTTTTTTTTTCATTTTTCATTATATATAGATCTTGTAAATATTTTAAACATGTAAGTTATTGCATTGGCATGAACGATGGAATCTGTTCACTATGATTTTAAATCAGTTTGGGACGCGAATAAAATTTCGACATTGCATATCAATTATGGACAAAGACTATTGAGAACAGTATGTCAGTACAATAGCTCACATATTTAAAATATCTACAAGGTTTGAGTGTAGTAAAAATGAAAAAAAAAAACATAGAAAATTATTTTTTTTTTCAAAAAACCCTCCGCCGATTATTTTAGCAGCATGCTTCTTAGAGTCCTTGAGCCTTACAGAAAACATTCCTAAAATAAAATTCGTGGTCGGAATACTTTTTATTCAAACCTTATTAAAGCTCACCGTGGT
>CAJFCP010000543.1:346928-362003 GCA_904066005.1 Synergus itoensis | reverse complement strand
GAGATTCGAGTGTATCTCAGTCAAATTGATGTTCCCAAGAAGTCTCCTGTCTTAAAGACATCTTTTTAACATGAGACGTCTTTAGGACATCACTAGCAATAACATGGATGTCCTTAGTATATTTTTAGGTCGCCCTCAGGATGACAATGTCCTTTTACTCACTGAGTAGTAAGCTCAACAATAGGGACTAGATTAATAGAAATAATTTGTATTATAAAAAAACGAGAATAAAGCGCTCAGATGGCCGGTTATATGAAAGATTGACATTTTTCGTTATAAGGATAGTTTTCAAGGCACCGTGGGGGTGTGTTAGGGGTGCCAAAACCATATATGAAATACATGAAATTCTTTGTTGGATAGTTTTCAACAAGCCTCTATAATCTCCCGTAACATTTTCCGAAACCCTGAAAGATTATTCAAAAAACTCCAGAAAGTGATTTTTCCCCATGCAATTTACATGGGAAACTTCAAGTCAAAACCGGCACGTGTTAAAATCAAAATTTAAAAGAAAATATGACCTTTCTTTTTTCGGATTTCGAATCAAATTGGGGGGATCGAGACTCTCTAGCATCAAAAAAATTTTTGCCATGCGTTTTTGAACCACCCTAGTGGAGATATCACTAGAGCGGATGTATACAGTGACTAAAACTAGTCACATTATAAGAGTGGAAACTCGACTGTACATTTTATCTACTGACAAGAACTAGTGACTTGGCAAGAGTGGAAGCTCATTTATGTATAATATACAATAAAATATTATAAGTATACAGGCGATCCCTATATAGCAGTGTAGCTAGCGCCAATTGTCGATATAATTGATAAAATAATCAGAAATTGGTACTAATTGTTACCTACGTCAGAGGGCGTTAGTTGTATAATACTAATTCAGTTAGACTTACCTCATTCTGTCACAAAAAATATCCACGATTTACATGGAATGGAAATGAAGCTTTTCATGCAAATGTTATGCAAAATAATATGATTCACGGGATAGTGTAGGTTTTGTTGATATCTTCTAAACATTTGTACGTTTCACTCAAGACTTTTGATCAATTGAAGTCGAATCCAGGAATAGGAGCAATTACTATATCCGATCTCTGATTTACATAAAAATCATTAAAAGAGTTCTATAATTGTGCAGCTTTCGCTAGAAATTGGAAGAATTTAGGTGATATAGAATTGTGCAAATAAAGCTAAATCCGGTGTCGGAACCAAAGAGCGTTTCGAAATCCTCTTCGATAAGTCTATTGCGTTCGAGTGCCTGTGTGCAGCGTGCACACAAGCTCACCTACTGAAGTACATTCCATATTGATCGGCTAAATTTATTCTAAAAATTCAGTGACTTAACAAAATCGTTATATTGTGTTCTGTACCGTAGATTTCAAAAATATATACAAAGATTTAAAAATATAAAAAGTAAACAAGACTACTGAAATTACATAAACTACTCATTGAACGTATTGTGGAAAGAATAAAACTACCGGAGGAAGTTAAACGAAAGTCGAGGGGAGTCTCGGTATAATGCGTATTTATACGAGAGCAGGAAATTACAGCTCTATTCCATAGGCACCAAACTATCTTCAAAGTCCACCGTTTTCCTCTCAAAGTGGAGAGCTTCTGAGGCGTATAATCACTTGGGTTCTCATACGTGTGTATCGAGGAAGGCACTATGCACCCTAAGTACAATGCAAGCACGTATGTACTTCGCTCTTATGCAATGGAGAAAATTGCGTTCGACATGGCGTCGCCTTGCTCAAAGTTTTCGTTTATACTCCACCAGTCACGTTATCTTGGAAGTCATCGAGGCAAGGAAAATCAAATTGCTAAGAGTTAATTAACCCCTTTTGGCTTGTCGTCCTATCAACTCAATTACGTATAATATCAGACTAGAGTCAGGGTCGAATTCTTGATGGCGCGGAATCAGCTCACTTGCAAATGAGTTCAGATATTCTTCTGAGATATTACCCCAGGTGAAAGTTACTTTACAACGTTAAAACTAAGCAGAAAATGCATTTTATTTTTAAAAATAATACACAATCACCTGTAAAGGAATCTTGATTCTTAACTGTTAGGGTTCATTATAGTTAAATATTTTTAACGCAATAATCCACTGTGACATAGATTACTTTGTTAGTAGATAATGGAGAGATTATGTAATAATAAATCACCCCAATTCATTTCACTTACATCATACTTCACGTATCTAAATATATTTTCTACTACAAAGTACTTTTATAGGTTCTTTCACTAGAAACTATAAACCTTTCTTTCTTCCTTCCTTCATACATTCAGGCTGTGAAGAAATTTTTAGGTGAGTTATGTTGTTGAGCGAAATACTTATTATATATATACTCATATTCGGTGATTGACAGGCGAGACTAATGATTTGAATAGAACTCTAAAACAGGAAACAAGCTCATATAGGAGATTTCTGCTGTAGCTAATCGACCAAATCAATTCAATTGGTTAAATCGAACCTCGGGCAGAATCATTACCGTAAATTCAACAGAGTATGGTAGACAATTTGTGTTTCCGCATCAAAATGAGAGATGCTCTATAATGATACGATCAATATTGTTTAATGTATAATGCGATGTATCAAAGGGAGTGCTCTGTGAAAATTAGTCAATTACCACATTAAGCCAGCATCGAAGACATTTCAGCACCAATTTACATAATGCGAGTACTTATCTCTGACCTTAATGCCAAGTTCGTGGTACTTGATTACCATTTTTTCCATAAATCAGAATTTTATTTTCTGATTCAGTTAGATTTTAGGAGAATTTTTTTCTGTTGGTATTTTTGGAATTTCAATCAGTATAATGCAGTTTTAAAAGTAAATATTTTGTAAAACTTTATTCATAAATAAAACTGGATGAGGTGAAAAGAAGATATGAAAGAGAAGATGGAATAAGTGAATCAGTTTTCGAATCCAGATAAAAATAAGCTTTTGTTTTTAAATAAATTTTCTTTAATATTTTCTTTAAAGTGTTGCAGTTCATAATATAATAAAAAATAATAAATTCTAAGGTATTAATATGATTGCCGTCCTAGGGCCTGTTTAGACTGCCCACTTAGCACTTTAATAGATCCGCTTGATGAACCAATTAGGCACTAGATAGATTTTCTATCTAAAGTTTTAATAAAAGTGGGGCAAACTAGTTATAACCCGACTTTCACCATAATACAATTTCTATAATCTGAAATAAAATTGCATAAACCTTTTGTAATACGTCATTGTGTCTGTCAAGTATAAGGGTATTACTAGACAGTTTAAGTGACTCTGACTGCTGAATCTAGACAATATTAAAAGTTGTACATATAGTAAACGTCAGCGGTACCGGAACAAAATGTCCAAACCAAAATGTCCAAAGTTATTTAATGTCCAAAATACAAATTTTCTTTTACGTTCTACATATGCCCGATTGTGTTTTTTTTTTATTTATTTTTTTTTCATTTATAACCTTCTCGTTAACTCATTCAATCGTAGTTTCTCAATAGTACATGTTACGAGAATTGAATTTGGGCAAGAAAATTAAACAATTACCGAAGAACAGGCTGCTCCGCCAGGAAGAACGTATCTTCAGTATTGTCAGTACATACCAAAATCACGCCGACGAAAAAAAATGAATTAGAGTACATTAAAAATATTGGCTATCATCTACATATTTAAATTTTATGTAAATTGAATAAAAAATCGTACTTTGGACTAAATTTGCTATAGAAATTTTAACTTTGGACATTACTAATTTTGGACATTTTAGTTTGGACATTTTGTCGTATAATCGCTGACGTGATTATACGACAAAATATCCAAACAAATTAAACCTTACGATCAAAGTTAAAATACTTCATTCTCAACGAAAAAAGTGAAAAAATACTGTAGTATGCGCTATGTTTTAATCGAAAAAACGCATTTAAAAAAAAAATGGAGACTTTATTAAATATCTTCGGACGTATTTTTTCAATTTTCTTCTTTCTGGTCTAGAAAGCAGATTTTCGGCCGTTTTTTGAAATTTAATTTAAAAAAAACAAAAAATACCATTTTTTTACCATGTCTTTATTGATATTTTGACAATACAGAAAAAAAGTTTCACACAAAAAAATTAAAAATTAAAAAAGTTAGAGGGGGGGAAAGAGACAGGTGTGAAAAAAACGGTGCATCCTGGCCACCATGATTCCAACTCTCCTGGTGATCTGAAAAAAAAAACCAAAATAAATTCTCAATCAGTAAGGATGCTGTTATAGCCCCTACCTCGGGGAACATGAAAAAAATTTTTTTTACAAAATGGCGACTATCTGAAATCAAAAATCAATTTTTTACCCCTTTTTTTGATGTTCCTGAATTTTTTTAAAATAGTAAAAACCGAAATTTTGACACGAATCTGGTAGGGGCTATAAAGGATTATATAAAGAAGGTTCACACAAAATTTCAAGTAAATCGGTTGGCTAGAACTTGAGATATCGTGGTGGCCATGTCGAAAAAAGTAGTTTCGAGAAAAACGCGTTTAAAAAAGTGAGTAAAAATTTCAGGCAGTCTAAGTCATTTAATAGTGCTTTATACTTACATTTTGTCAATCAGCCATTCCTGATTCATACATCGGACCTTCTTCTTCTTCAAAATAACTGTTTTCAGCAGCTCTCTCTACCAAACGAGCACTTCTACCTTCTTTCGAAGCACTTCTACCTTCCTTCGAAATAATAATCATTACATATGTGTAAAATCTCGATTTTCTCGAAAATTGAGTAAATATTTAATAAATAAACAAATGGAAATTCAAAAATCGACAACCAAGGTCCTCTTTGAAATTTATTGAATTTTAATTTAAAAAAAAAGAAATTATAAAACGGAGCAAAATTGAAGGCTCTGAAGACTTTTGAACGGAAATTTTGCGTTTGGTCCCACTGTGGCGGCCGGACCGGTTTAGTTGCCGCGTCACTAAAGTAGCTGTAGCTCTATAAATAATTGAAATTTTTAAAATTCCTTTGGAGGATATGTTCTTAAAGGTCTATGGTAAACTTTGAAAATGTGCAAAAAGAAAAAAATCGATTTTTTCAAAATTCTAGACCAGAATACCCCCTTAAACAATTAATTTCCTAATGTCATTATCTTCATTAACTAAATAAAAATTATGTTAATAATCATCTAAAAAAGCTAACATAACGAGGTCAGAAATAAATCAAAACTTGAATTGATTCGATTAGTTAAACCGGAGATTATAATCTCAAAAATTTTTTGAGCAATAAGTTAATTTAAAAATTGTTAAAATAATTAATTCTCTCATACTTTAAATTCATAATTATGAATTTAAAGAACGAGAGAATTAATTATTTTAACAAATTTTATCGAAAGTTTGAATTAACATATTGCTCAAAAAATTTTTACATTCTCATCAGAGAAGGTATTATTTCTCCTACAAAAATCTTGATACAGATTTCAGTCTGTTTCATAACTAGAAGCCGTAAAAAAATGTTCAGGTGATTCTAAATCTTAAAATAAAAATTGGTGTACGAATTGTAAAAGAATGTCCCATGTTAAATCTTGTGATTTTTCACTATGTTATTTTTTTGAAAAATACAGAATTCTCGCTACTTTTAGCAATGGTGGACTGGAATCGATCTTCTTAACGAGATTTTCTTTCTCCTCTATGTGTCACTCTGGACTTGACGCCAGCTTATGTCGGCAGGTAGTACAGCGCGCATTGTAGAAGCGGATTTCTGTCGTAATTGAAAACGATCGGATAGACGTTTCAAGCACGACGAGTATTTGGACGATTCTGCCTATTTTATTTTTCTCATTTACTTTTCATCGATTCACCATTTTCTTTCTATTATTTTTCTTATATCCCGACTACTTTTTAGCTTTTCTTTCCTTATTTCGTTAAAACTCTTCCGTTTAGTTCCCATAAGTTATCGACGAAGGGGCAAGTCAGATGCCTCACGATTTTTCTCCATTTTTCCACACGCCCTTCACTACATACACACGTGTGCGCCCTTATACGCCTTGACGCAAAATTTTTACCAGATGGCACCTGCACGAGACAAGTGAAATAATTTGAAACTTCCACGACAAACGACAGACTTAACGGGCTATGGGGACAATTTTAAAACTTTTTATATTCTGAACGCTGCGGTAGGTAATTAGAAGGAAAGGCAAGAAACCGTGCAAAAATGTGGGAAATGAAATGTCAACTATAGATTCGTTAGCTCTGTTGTAGATCTTTGATAGAGAAATGGTGTTGTCGGGTAAACTCCGCGAAATCGAATAACGTTCAATCTAAGGTAACAATCTTCTGTTTAAGTTCTATCTGGCTGCCTGATTCAGTTTGATTCGAACTTTCTTGGTTTTCGAGACGAGACTGTCTTCTTCACAGGATTCTTTAAGAAAGGATCAGTCGTGCGAAGAAAGGAAAAGTCGTGCACAAGTATTTTAAAAAACTGTCTTCTTTCTTCCTTAACTATATGTACAAAAAGGAAGTCTTCTTTCAAGATACTTCTATTATGAAAATACTTCAAATTACTTTCTTGGAAGAGTAATAGTATATTATACATCAAGGCGCAGAAATTGACTTTTTCGACAAGTTTATGTTTTCAGTTTGAGTCATAGGCGAACGTGTAGAAGTTGGAGACGAGTCATGAAAAAATACAAGAGTATATGAAGTCCCTCTCTCCCATGATACATATGGTATTTTCTATAACAGGGGTGTGGAATGTGGATATGGTTGTTTCTCATTTCATACATATTTATATTTTAAAATTCCAAGAAAATGGAGTTAAAAATTATAATACAAAAAATATTTTAAGTGAATAATTACCGTGTAATTAGCAATTAAAGATTAACCAAGCAAAAAATGCATTAGATGGCCGACAATCCATGTGCCATTGCAGAGAGTGTGTAAGAATAAAAGTTCGGATCGTATAACATTCCTTCAATTTATTTTTGTAGGAGGTTTTGACACTTTTGTGCAACTTCACACTTATACGAGATTCTAAAATTAACAAGTATCTTTTTCGTAGCAATCAAGGTTAAAAAGCGTTGGTCGACGAGATAATTACCTTACTTAAAATTCATGCGTTATTTGAATTTTTGAGAATCTTCCCGAATTCTTAGAATTCCGCAGAATTCACTCGAGTTCTAAGGAAATTTATTTAACTTTTCTGAATTACATTGAACACTTTTGAACACATTGAATTATTTGGAATTTGAAGACTTTCATATACTGTAAATTCATCCTAATTCTGTTACAATCAATGCAGTTTCCAAATTCTTTTATAATTAGTCTAGTTAGTCGATTGTTAAGCTAGCAGTGAATAAACATGTACTAGTTAATTCAATATTGTAGAATTCTCGCGAATTATGTAGAATACCCTTAAAAAATTTTGTAGTAATTAAAAAGAATTTAAGGTATGTCACGCGAAATTGCAGTTTTCTCTAGAATTGTCTGAAATTTCGTCAACACTTTCAGGAGATTATCATGCATCGATCTTGCAATTTCTAACTCAATGTTGAGTCTGTGAATGTAGATATTATCACCTGAAGATAGTACCTTTTACATGGGTCCTACACAGAAAAGGAGTTAAATTTTTACATTTTTAATTTTAGCAACTAAGCAGTTCTCACCATTTAGGTAAAAAAACTAAAGATGATATATACAAAAATATAATGAAAGTATTTTGCAAAAATTTTAATTCTTTATTGAGTTTAGTATAAACGATATAACTGTTCAAAAAATAATATTTTTATTCACGCAAGAAATATAGCACAACAAGGAAATACTGACGATTTGGCAACACTGTTTGGCTCGCTGATCAAGACGCTTATTAGATCCTCGTGTGCAGACTATAGTAGACTATAGTTTGACTATAGTTTGTTTATACAGTCTCTAGAATCAGCTGAGTGCTGTGTTGCCACGCTCATCGTTTAACTAGAATGTGACGTATATGTATATTAGAGATTTGTTTGTATCGCAACTCAGAGTGTATATTTGTACAAACCTAATGAAAATTTTTGGCAAAAGGTTTGGAGAAATGCATTGGCGTTTTGGATCTGCATGAGCTTAAACTTTTGGATGAATTTCGCGCGCGTGAACAACTTAAAGACTTCACAACCTACGATAATACATTTTAAATTATTTGAAATTTAAAGATTTTTAAATTCTCCAAGTTCCTCATAATGTGAATTTCGCAACGTTGCGTTTTCATGAATTCTGTGAAATATACCTTTTAACAACTTCGAATTAATTTAAAGATTTTCAAATATTTTTCAAGCTATGAAGATACATAATAAATTATTTGTAATTTCAAGACGCATAAATTCTACAAATTTCTCGAAATTCTTCTGGAATTCTACTAAAACCATAGCATTATTTCAAATTATTTCTAAATTAGTCAAATTATTTCGACGGCTTAACTACCAATGTATTACAATCCTGGCTCCTTGGGTAGGTAGAAGAGAGCGGGAGGTAGTGCAGTGATGGTGACCAGGATAGTTTAGAACTGGTTTCAGGGAAAACTCTCGTGAATTTCCCGGAGTAATGCCAAGAGAATCAATTCCTACTTCTTATTCCTGGTGACTAAAAATCTTGACTGGAGCAACGAGGAGAGTCAGGGTCGAAGAAAAGAGTTGTTATTCCTCACTGCTTTGTGTAGCTCTGAGAAGAGCTGATTGAGAACAAAAGAGTACACAAGCGAAACAAAGAGTAGTTCTGAAAAGAACTGATTGATGTTCAAAAAACAAAGTTTAAAAATAGTTTTGAAAAGAACTGGTTTGGTATTTGGGAAATGGATTGGTAGTTCTAAAAAGAACTGATTTGATTAGACGAGTAGCTTTTCGATGCGGATGTCTTTTATTTCGGTTTAATTATCCCTGGCTGGATCAGAGGAGCTGGATGACAGAGGCGAGAGCTTGGCTAGTGGTTGCAGGCGGTTGGTCTGACTGTGCGTCACGGCTCGCCTTGGTAGAGTCTCCTGACTCTAGCGAGGTGCTGGTGGTCGTCCGACTGCCAAGTCGGACCAAGTCTCCTGACTATGGTGAGAGCTTTGGCAGGTCTGCTCGTTCAGGTAGCGAAGGCTGGCGATGCTCGGTCGAGTCCCGAGATCGAAGTGAAGGCTGATGGCTGATGTTCCTTGTTTGAGCCCGGAGGCCGAAGTGAAGTGTCGAGCAAAAATGCGTTCTTTTAAGCACTGTACCGGAGAATCGTCAAAAAGGAACACAATTGTTTGGATTCTCCTGTCGAAAAAGTACTGAAAAAACGGTAAAAAGAAATTTTGGAAAAAATTATCACTTATAATAATAATTAACATAGCAAATGCTTTAATAATATTTATTATGATCAAAATTATTGTAAACCTAACTTATAAATTTGTAAAATAAATATATTGAGGTTTATTGTGCATTTTGATATTTTATGGATATTTTTACAACTTGAATTTCCAATTGAATCCAATAGCTTCGATAGACATTTTCAAACGCTTTTCTAACAAAATTTTTCAGTATTTTTTCAACAGAAGAATCCAAACAACGTGTTCCTTTTTGACGGAAGGCACTTACGAGCTAAAAAAAATGCTAAGTTTCTCGTCTCGTTTCTTGCCCGTCTCCCATTTCATCGTTTTATCGAAAAAAGTTATAAGAATGAATTCTTCAGCTTTTTGTGTACTACGAATATCTGTACATAGAATTTTTAAATTAAAAAAGAAATGTATTTCAAAAATATTAAAAATGCTCTAAATTTTTAAATTTTTATCCAAAATGGCTGGCTAACAAACTTGACCTACATTTTAGGACAATAAAATAGGCCAAAGGCCATAATCCAAACGGTCAATAATTTCGAAAGTTATCATGCTCACAAACTAAAAATCTACAGACTCACAGACAGAAAGACAGACAGACACATTGGTAAAAACATGTTTTCTGGGTACAAGGCGTCAAAAAACTTTGAAATTTAACAAAAAATGGGAGGGTCAAATTTTACACACATCTAATACATTCTCTAATAAAAATGTAATATATAATTTTGTATATTTATATATAATTTTTTATATATTTTTTTCATCGTTGACCGGGAGCTCTTATGGAGGTTGCGTACCCAACACACATTTCGCACACACGCGCAAAGCCAAGTTAGACGCACAGTAGTGGGGGCCCCCTGTTTCTCGAAATACTTACCCCTAACCGCCCGTGGAGAAGCTCTTATGGAGGTTGTACTGCATTTCGTCGAGCAATATTTTTTAACTTAGTTGCTGCGAAAAAGATACTTGTTAATTTTCGAATCTCATTTAAGTGTGAAGTTGCACCAAAGAGTCAAAACCTCCTACAAAAATAAATTTAAGGGAAGTTATAAGATCTGAACTTATATTATTACACACTCAGCAATGGAACATGGATTGTCGGATATCTATGTAATACATGTATACAATAATGGCGATTATATACCTTTGAGCTGAAATGGGGTACTTCAGGTTCGCTCTAAAGACATAAAAAAATACCATATTCATGTTCGTGTTATATAAAATAGGATCAGAGTTAAATCATTCTGGGTGATTTAGATGTTGTCTATAGAGACTCAATTAGGAACGCGATTCCCCCTTTACTTCAAGCACTCGATTCATTCCTGATGCGACTCGATTGGAACTGATGGAAATAGGTGAGGGTTTCCTTTGACATCCACCGGGAATCACGACTGTTTGTCACAGTACAGGGAATTTAACTAATGATCCAGAACGTGAGTTCAAACAGAACTCATGAGATGCGGGGTGCCTTACTGCTTAACAATCCGTAAATTACCAAATCATTTCTAAGATTTTCTTTCTGCTATATTATTATTACACAGAGTGGAGCTTAAGATTTGGTTTTTTATTTCCAGATTCAAGGAAGAAGGTGGATTTTAGAAACGGCAATGAGTTGAGAACCTGCTATGAAGCTGCGAAGTTACCCGGCCATCATGGCCGCTATTTTGGTTCATCTAGTTTATCCATCTAGCGCTACAATTACTAAAGGTAAATTCCCTCCATACTCATTATTTAGCAAGGTGCTGCTTGCACATATATGTAATTGAAGAGCAATTTCCCGTGTGGAAATTGTTTTATGGCCTAAGCTAGCCCCAAGCGTGGAAAAATTGGGCCCAAACACCCCATGAAACGGAGAATCTGTCTAGGGCCTGGCTTGCCAGATCGCAAAATGAAAACAGAATACATCAACGCCATCTGCCAGAATTTTTAGGAACTTTAGTCGGGCTGGGCTGTACCTCGCGCCATTACAAATTACAAGCTAGGACCAGGCTAGAGGCCCCTGGCTTGGCCCAAGAATGGAGCCAGGAAGAAATTAGGCGATTTCCACACGGGTTGTGTGTATTATATTCTCATAAAATATGACCTCCTCCTGTTTTTGTCAATTGTCTACATTTTGAAAAAACCCTCTGAAGTTCTTAACCCGAATAATTTATCTTTACGATTTTCTTCGATAAAATAAAATTATCAGAGTTATATGTGACAGTAATCTCCACCATAAGGAACTTTTAGTTTTGAGTACTGCCCAAAACTCACACCCAACTAAAAGTTTTACTAAATGTTAGGGCACCAGGTATCCTAAGATACCACTTTAAAACTGTATTCCACTTAACTGGCTTCAAGATGTCCTGAAAATAACCTGAAAATTTGATCCTACTAGCTCAGTTGGAGAGGGATCTCGTGCGGGCGCAAAGCAGATCAGACCAACATAATTAAGTTGAAAAGAAAGAAGCAATTTATTGATAAAGTAATGGGGTGAAAATATTTACAGTGAATGAAAATTATGAATGATATGAAATAATACAATTCATAATACAAAATAAACTTTAATTTGAATAATAGAATGGTCTACAAGATCTACCTTCTATACATGATGTAATATCACGTCTAACAAAGAAAACTGTTACGTAACTCGAGACTACTCGTGCATGGACGATTTTCGCCTTAGAATCATTATCTAATTTTCCACAAGTATTAATTAGTTTTCAAATCTAGAATTTACCTAAATCTTCAACAAGGTTGAATTTACTCTAAATTTACTCTATACTTCAAATAATTTGGCCGACTACATTCACTCAAAAGGGCGCTACGCCTTTACTTGGGCGTTGGCCAGACATTATATAACCATACAAAAACTAAATATACAATTTGAACAAATTCCTATGTGGGAGAAAAGATTCACTGGCGCTTACCTTCCTTTCGAAGACCCAAATTCTCAGCGTAATCTCTCAAAGAGAGAACAGGATTTCTTTACACACAAAATTAGTTCACGATTAAATACTCGAACGAACGACGAACAGCCAGCACAGGGGCTCTATTCTCGAGATCATTCGAACAATTTTCGTATACGAATTAGTGCTTCTATCTTACTCTTACTCACGTGATTAGAAAAAGACAAACAGTACATTCGTATACGAAAATTGTTCGAACGAATTCGAGAATAGAGCCCCAGAACTAAGTCTTCGTTATGTTAATTCCCGTCTGGGCGCTCAGTCGCCGAGCCACGTGACTGCTAGTCCATGAGCTGCTGCTCCCTAGTAGCGGATAGTGAAATTAATACAGACCAAAATGGATGCGGCCATATGTTTTGATCTTAATTGATTCCCGTTTAGAAAATCGGTCTGGGAAGAGGATCATTAATGGGGTGAAAATCATCACATTATATATGGACCATTCCATACAAAATTTAAAGTCAAAAATTTTTTTCGCGCGAAATATTTTTTTTTGTGTTTTTGGTCGAAAATAATGTAGACGTATTTTTTAATTTCGACATGATATTTAAAATTTCCGAGTTGTGAATTTTCAAACATTTAACCCTCGAAAAATGTACCTCTAAATATTTGCGTATACGAAAAAAAGTATTCTGTTAAAAAAATAAATGGCTGCAGTAAAATTTAGGATTGTCTCTCGGCTTTTCAATGAGCATTACAAGAAATTCATTCGACCAATTGTTTATAAAAATATGGCATATTTTTATAAGCAAATAATTTTTTTAAACTTTGGGACTATTTTTCTATTTTTTTTTTTTTTTATTGAAAAACGTACTTCAGACATTTTAGTCACTACTTCCAAAATTTGGGAATGGACCGTTGAAAATTGTGTCTGTAATAAATTTTTGAACTTTAACTCTCGCGCTCAAACCACGCGCGATCGTGCTCGATGTTCGCATTGCCCGGATTCGACCGGCCGGATCAGGCGTACGTCTGCGTCTGTACTGTGCATTGAAGTGAGTACGATCGCACGTGGTCCGAGCGCGAAAGCAAAAGTTTACTGTTTTCTACAGAATTTTTCACATTTCCACTAACACTTTCCACTTTTAATATCACACAAAAACCTCGAATAATTCCAATTTATTTTTATTTGAACTTGTTAAATGTATTTTATACACACAAACCCTACTCCTACAGCTTTTTTGGATATAGTCTGACGTTGCCGTGAAACGATTCATAGAATCTACATGACGAAATCAACAGTTAGGACCGTATGAACCAGGGTTCCTAACAGGGGGTCCATGCAGTACTGCGCATGCGTCGTGCATGACGTCTGATTGGTTACTTTTTGCGCGAAACTAGGGGGAAGTCATTCATGCAGTGATGTCCTAAAAACGTTCTAAGGACGCTGTTGGAATGTATTTTGGACATTGGATATAGGGATCGTTCCTGCAATATTTTTGGAATCTTCTAGAAAAGTTTATTATATCGTTTTCTCTCTGGGACCTGATTTCGGAAATGGCACTAACTTCGCATACCTATTTGTCTTTATTAATTATTAATTTGAGTGAATAAAAACGGGTGTCCAAAGTTAAGTTCATATCCTATATGATTTTAATATCAATAATTTGAAGCGACGTGGTCTACTAGAAACAAATATCCACTTAACCATTTGCGGCACAGTGGTAATCCAGATTACCATCTTTTTTATTCACAACTTTTTTCTCTAAATTCAATGTTTATGAAGTAATATGGTAACAAAAAAGTCTTATTGATATTGTATTTGAAGCATTGTAGAATGTGTGAGAAGTAAAGCTTCATCAATGAGCCAGAAGGTGGCTCTACTAGTTTTCGTGTGAACTAACGTATGAGGCAGCAGTAGCGCGCCACAATGGATGTACAGAAAAAGCGAGATGAAGCACAAAGTCCCATCTTAAGAGAGAGGATCGACTTGGTACATGGAGGTGGACGAAGTAACTACCATTTTTTGGGGGATAATTCTGAATTGGCTAATATTACGCGCATGAGCCATGAGCCGCACGTTACTTGAAAGGGAATGCTGAATATCATTTCTATCCCACTTTTCTTCTTCGTTATGATGTACTAAAGCATTTTTACAATTTTTCACTACACATCTCTCAAATATACGAATTTTAACACTCATTTTCACAGCATACTATTTATTCGTTTACTACTTTTAAAAGATACTGCACTTTCAACCATCTTTAAACAATAGACCAATCACTATCTATCCCCCAGGAAAGTGGAGAGAGCATGCGCGGTATGCTCACCCCTCCCCCTTACTTACACGTTACCAGACAAGGGAGGGGATTGTGCTCCGTCTCGTTAATTCTTACGTCCATGCACGCCACGTAGTCAGTTGTTCTAGAGTTGCGAAACAGTCAGCATTAGAGAGTACCCAGTGGGCACAAAATTTGGCGACGTCTTTACGACATCGTTACGACATTTTCACGACATGGACATAGGATATGTCTTTACGATGTCATAAAAATGTCGTAAGGATTTCGTAAAGACGTCGCCAAATTTTGTGCCCACTGGGCATGAATGCATAGAGAGAACAATAAAAATGGAACTTTTAAATAGGTATTCTGAGACCCCAATAACTTCCAGATGCCAAGTTTCATGAAAATCCATAAATTTTTTGAAAACTCGTCCGTCATATTAGGCTGTGCAATTATACGTCATAGGCCATATGATGGGGGTAGACTGTCAGGAAGGTTAGGCTTGGGTTGGAAAAATGCGTTGTGAAACCAAGTGAAACTAATGGAAACAATTTTTCAGCGTACAAATAAGTCATACATTTATTAATAAGTATATTTTATAAGTGCAAAATTCATTT
>CAJFCP010000543.1:318945-341928 GCA_904066005.1 Synergus itoensis | reverse complement strand
AAATGAATTTTGCACTTATAAAATATACTTATTAATAAATGTATGACTTACTTGTACGCTGAAAAATTGTTTTCATTAGTTTCACTTGGTTTCACAACGCATTTTTCCAACCCAAGCCTAATCTTCCTGACAGTCTACCCCCACCATATGGTCTATGACGTATAATTGCACAGCCTAATTGGATCGGCCACTTTTAATTTTGCAAATTGGGCTTCAGATTTCATCAAATACTCCCGAATAACAAGTTTTATGAAAATCAAACAACGTTTTCAAAAACTCGTTCGCCATTTTGATTTTTTATAATCTGACTTCAGATTCGTTATCAGAGACCCAAGAAACTTCCAGTTGCCAAGTATCATGAAAATCCATAATTTTTTTGACAACTCGTTCGTCATATTGGATCCGCCATTTTGAATTTTGCAAATTGGGCTCCAATTTCGTAATCATCGATTTCAAAAATTCCCGAGTAACAAGTTTTATGAAAATCCAAAAACGTTTTCAAAAACTCGTCCGCCATATTAGATCCGCCATTTTCAATTTTGGAAATCCGATTTCAGATTCGTGATTAGCGATCCCAAAAATATCCTACGGTTCATATAATCGTAAAAATTGTTTGATAGAAAAATATGTGCCGAAAAAGTTTAAAATAATAAAGATAACTTTGATTATTAGGGTGGCTCATAAAAATTAAAGTTCCTTTAATTTTTGGGTTCACTTCCCAAAAAGCTTTAATTTGGTGAGAAAACACACACACATTTGAAAAAGTTTTCAAGACATCATATCGGATATATTCCCTTTGACATATATTATTGAAAAAAAACTTTTTTTGAAAACTGGATTTTGTCACCACTCTAAAGCTTCTTCTATAAAGAAGAAAAAAATAAATTTTTAAACTCTTGCAGTTTCTATTGTATATATTTCGTGAATGTGAAGCAAAATAAACACAAAGATTATTCATGAAATATTTGCTTAATGTTCGAAAATTCATTTCTTATTTTGTTTAAAAATTTTTTTATTACTTTTTCATTTTGTTCTCTTTTCTGATCACTCTTCACGATATATAGCAAAACTAGAATTTTTTTATCAGACTTGTGAGAAAATACGGAAGTTTTACGGTTGGGTTTGGTTTAACCCCCGTGAGATCAAAGATCCCCTTGTTTAAAAAACTTTGAAAAAAATTCACCAAATCGAAGATTTTTTGAGGGTGAGACAATAAATCAAAGGAACTTTAATTTTTTTGAGGCACCCTAATAATAATTATAATTTACTTGTAGTGCCGACAATTGTATAGCTATAAACTGTTAGAATGTCCTTCTCTTTTCAATTCTGAAGCAAACTTATCAGAGCGGAAGTTTCGTTGAAACGTGTCTTTACCAAGGGTTCGTTTGACGAGACAAGTAGGAAGTTAACTCTTGAATCCAAAAAATTATATAATGCTATAGGAATAGAATATCAGAGACGGGATACGGTGCATAATCTTAACATCCTGCAAAGCATTTCCAAGTTTCAACCGTTGCAGATAACGTTACGAACTTGGTATATCCGATACTTAACACAAGTTGGAATACATTATACACAACATCGTCCGTATCTCCTTACAACTTGTACATAAAGTTACATAAACAGTATTGTCCGCTCATGAAATGTGGAAAATTCTGATTCAAATTCAGGCTCATGTATTACGTATACAAATAAAATCTATCAGTTTGAAGCAATTTTTTTTAATTTAAAAAAACTCAAACAAAATACAAATTATAACCAATATAGGCACTGAATGCTTCTACTATCTTTTGCCAACATCTGGGTAGCTGATGGATTCCTCGGCAAAAAAAAGGCTTGACCTTTTGTCGCTATGAAAGTAATTGACCAGATTTGCACTTCACCCTCATTCTGAAAATGCTGCTTTGCTAAGTTGTTTTGTAACGAGCGAAAAAAGTAGTAATCGCATGGTACAAATTCAGGAAAGTACGCCGGATGAGGCAAAATTTCCCATTGCAGCTCTCTATGGTTTGACGGACCGTGGAACTTCTACATTGAAAGAAATTTAGTAGCAATATTTGCTATTTCAATATTCATAATTGATATAGTCGATTACGATTTGGGGAAATCGTGTAAATATACAAATTATTGCTAGCATACTTACGAAACTTTAAAATTCTTGAAAACAAAAGTTGGTATATTCAATAGCAAAGATTGATATTTTATGTACTATATGAACGCAAAATAATAAAAATTGATAATGATATTATCCAATAATATAAAAGCATTTACAGAAATTACTAGCTTGAGTTACATATGTTAATAGAAATATTCTACAAATTAATATAGACGCTAACAAAAATTGTAAGCTTCAGTTGAGGAAATTGTAAGTCCACTATATTAAAAAATCGGAATAGCTCCAATAATCTCCCGAGGTCAGCCGAATTCGCCGACCGTAGCGCTCACGATGTGAATCGGAGTTTCAGAGAACTTTGTGTTTCAATCTAAGCACCATGCCGTTTTCTCACAAGTGAAAATATTTTCACCAATTACTATATAAGGAATCTTCAAACCTCTTCTCTCAGCGTCATTTACTTGCAATGCGTGTATTTTATGTTTATGTTTGCGTAATATGTATATAAGTTAAGGTTGAGTTAGTATAGGTACCTCTGCGAATCTATGTTCATAATGTGTGTATTTATGTGTTATAATTGTGTAGTGTGAATTGACGGAGATTCACGACGAGTTACGAACTTATTCTTTCTCTTTTCTTATTTTCGTCTGTTTTCGTCTATATTATTCTTTTCGAGTGACTCATAATTTTTAGTGTAGACTTTAGCAAATTTCAAAATCCTTTATATTACTTTCTAATATAAATACCCGATTTCCCTAAATCGTAAACGATTATACTAAATTCTAATATCGATTCTAACGAATTCTAGTATTAAATTTCTTTCAGTGTATGAGGCCTAGCGTTGTCCTGCTCCTACATATATTGCGAGCTTCTGAAACCGGAAGAAACTGCTTCAGGCGAACGATGGAACAACGTCATTCCTATAACGTATTTCGGGTCGCTTATTGTTAGTTCAAATTTGACTTTAAAATTTTTGTGAATTACCTGAGAATTTCCCTAGCCTAGGGGAAACAGTGCGTAAATGTGCAAAACTTGAGGCTTAACGGAGCTTTTATTTGTGAACGGAAAAGTTGATGTCTCCATATTTTTAACTGCTGATTTCATATCTGACAGAAGAAGTTTTCTGCAGTACCTCGAATTTTCCCTAGCCTAGAGAATTTGTTATATTAAATTTTCCGATGTTTCCTTGTTCTTTTATAGTCAAACGTCTTTCGAAGTAGATTCCTTTTGCGTCTTTTTCTTATACTTGTAACATCTCTTTTTAACCTTCAACAAAAATCTGCCATCACTCTAGTTTTTCTCGGTTCTTCACTTTTTTTCTTAGGCTACGGAAAATCCGAGATACTGCAGAAAACTTCTTCTGTCAGATATGAAATCAGCATTTAAAAATACGGAAATACATCAGCTTTTCCGTGCACAAACAAAAGCTCCGTTAAGTCTCAAGTTTTGCTCATTAATGCACTTTTTCCCCTAAGCTAAGAATATTCAAAGATACTTTACAAAAATTCTAAAGTCAGGCTTGAACTGAGCAACCCGAAATACGTAGAAACGACGTTGTTCCATTAAATTTTTCATGGATAAATATAATTTCAACGGAGCCTGAAACTTCCAAAATTTAACACATTTACCCTAGGCTAGAAGAAAATTATAGGGTCTAGGGAAAATTTTAAGGCCGGATTCGGATTCGCTTAAGCGGTTTAATTGAACAGATAAGAAGGTCGCCAAGAAAAGAGACCATATTCTGGGTATGGGCGAAGACCAATAAAATTGCAGTAGGACAACGCAACGCTAGGCCACATAGGAGTTCCACGGTCCGCCAAATTATAGAGGAACTGCAATGGAAAATTTTACTTCATTCTGCGTACTCTCCTTATATTGCACCATGCAATTACTATATCTTCTTCGCTCGTAGCAAAACAGCTTAGCAAAACGGAAGCCAAAATCTCCTCCATTGCACCCGGATGACAGATCTATCTCCTCAAAGGGAAATCATTGTAAAGGGAAATTATTGTAAAGGGAAATCATGGTAAAGGGAAATCATTTTAAATTAAAATCTTTGCAAAGAGAAATCATTGTAAAGGGAAATAATTAACCTACAGGGTGATAAATCTATCATCCGTGAAGAGAAAGGGATGTTCGCTCGCGTGAGGAGATCATTAAAAAGGGTATTTACCTAGAGTACTTACCTTACCTTTTCTAGGTCAAGAGGAAAAAGTCAATCGTCCCGATGAATTTGGTTAACAATAACTTATGTTGTCCATGGAAGTACGAATTCTTCTAATTAAAAATCCCCTTTGGGGGCTTTTAGGGATTGAAAAATTTTAGGAATTATGAGAGTTTGATACATGGAGGTTTTGATTGAGAGACGCGCCACATAGACTGAAATATTTAAAATAATTTTATATTTTCTTATTTTCACTAAGTTAGACTGTACTTGAGTTGAAAAAAAGTGGTTTCGAGAAAAACGCGTTTAAAAAAATATGGCAATCAGTGATTCCAGGACCATATATCCATCCCTATTCTTTATAGTTATCATTTTCACCTTGCAACAGCTCTTTTCTTGCTTTTCGGCTTTCGTTTGACTCGATCCAATAAGTTACGTCGATTCTGGCGGCTCACGCTCATAGAATCGGAATGAGTTCGAATTTCGCTTTGAAATTTCGGGAAAGTGTTCTTAAATAGTTATACTAACAATTCCAGTAATAAATAAAACCAATTTTTTAGCCCTCCTAATGTGGTTTCCCCCCTTAATGTACGAAATTTATATGAAGCGCGTCACATTACTACAGAGAGTAGTGTTATTTTAAGGTAGGTGACTATCTTGGAAGGCTAAAAAATGCAACATTTTCAATAATTTTTATTTTTCAGGCCCTGTATAAGATATTACAATGAATTTTTTTAAAACTTTTATTTGAAGCTTATAAAATATAAAAATACTTGATTTTTTTTAAATTTAATTTTTTAACAACTATCCAGGAGGCGCCAAAGCCGAGGCCTCAAAAAAATACTGTACCATGGCGGACACTTAATCTCAGAATTGGTGAATCTGAAAAATAAAAAAAAACACGGCATCTTCAAAAGAAAGATCCCTTACGAGACAATCTACCACAATTTTTCCCCAAAAAAAAAAACAAAAAATGGCGGATGTTTGAAAAAAATGTTGAAAAAATACCCATGTTTTTCACAATTCTCTGCTAAAAAAAAATGTTATAATTAACTTTTTTTGGCAAAATGTGGTAGATTCGCTTACGAAAGATCTCAAGGAATAAAACAAGACAAAAAACATTGAAATCGGTCGAGTAGTTTCGGAGATTAACTGTCCGACATTTGAAAAAAAGTAGGTTCGAGAAAAACGCGTTTAAGGGGGTAGCCTGCTTTCAAACACCTTTTTTTTAACAATTTTTGTTTGCATAAATTTTCATTTGAAATTTTCAATATTTTCACATATTATTTCACATATTTTTGACTGTCAAAACACAAATTTTCATTACTTTTTATCAACATATGGCCAAACTATGCGCGACGGAAAAAAAAAAAAAAAAAAAAAAAAAAAAACGGTGACCATGATTTCTCCATTCTGGATCATCTTAAACAAAAAACCCAAATTGATTCTTAAAGAGTACGTAAGTGGCTATGGTGTGAACCACAATCATTAAAAAATATTGATAAATAAACAAATGGTGGGAGTTTTTATGATTTTTCGTCGTTTTTTCCCGTTTTTTCAGCATTAACTGTGTCAAATTGTTATTAAATATTAATTGAAAATTATGACCGTGGTTCACGCCATAGCCAATAGTTTTCTGAACATTTAAAAAAAAAAGAATGAAATCGGTTAAATAGATCGGCTGGAATCGTGGTTACCATCCCAAAAAATCGCGTTTCGAGAAAAACGCGTTTAAAGTTTGCAGTACAGAAATCACATCTTATGCTCGAATAATATAAAGAACAATCATCTTTCTGTTTTACTCGCTATGTGCACGCGCATCCAGCGCGTGCACACTTTCATGAATTTCACTTTGTTAGAATTCGAATTTTTGGAAAAAAATTTTTGGGGGTGATTTTTAAAAGTATAAGGATTGCGAAAATGCAAAAAATTGATTTCTTTAAATTTACAAGGTGGTTACCTATCTTCAAAAGATTGGTCATTTTTATTATTTCAAATACCTATTACTTTTGTTATTTTTTCATAATTTAATAATATAATTCTATATTAATTTTTTCTACCTCAGGTTTTACTATAGTATCTACTACAGTGCATCTTTGCAGATGCAGAATTAATAAATGGTATCAGAGAC
Source organism: Synergus itoensis (assembly GCA_904066005.1). Lineage (NCBI taxonomy): Eukaryota > Metazoa > Arthropoda > Insecta > Hymenoptera > Cynipidae > Synergus > Synergus itoensis. The sequence continues at coordinate 335,520 of CAJFCP010000543.1, read as the reverse complement.
TGCCGTATCTTTCTTCGTTGGCATATATCCGCGTGTGTCACCGTGTGATAAGAGCGCTGAAGTGTCAAGAGAAGACAATGGTTTACTCCTCTGGATGTATGCACATCTGTATTGCGGAGTTTTGAGCTAAAATTTAAAAAAATCAAAAAGTAACTTGAAAATTAAAAATGCTGCAAAGCGACTTTTCAGGTTAATTATAATTTGTGTGAAATTACTAATGTGTCGATTAACTGGGTAAATTTCATGCAGAGCTAAAATAGATTAAAACAATCTGCCCTCTTTATGGGCACATTCTCATCGCGCGCAGCTCGATTTGCTCGCAACTTTGAACGCATCTAGGGCGCGCTATTCGGTGTTATAATACTATCCATGTGATAATTACAAAATTTAATTTTTATTTCAAATGAAATAAATAAATTTATGTACTTAAGGGGTTACATACAAAGTTGACGGGAAAAATTGAGATATGTTCGTGAATTTTTTTAAGGACGTTATGAAGATTTTATTGGAAAAAACCAAATACAATTTGTTGGAACTAGTCTCGGAGAACAAAATTAGAAGTTTAACAATAAAAAAATATTAACAATTGTAGGACTTATGGCCCTTCTTCCGAAAAGCCTTGTTTTTTGAAGAGGCTTGCTGTGAACGTGATTGAAAGCGAACCGTTCAACCGAAATCAAAAAAATCATCAAATTATTGAACAAGAATGACTTACCAAAAAAAAAAAAAATTTCAATACAAGAACCATTTTGCAAAAAAAAATCGATTTTTGAGATGTTGAAAATTTCGAACAAAAAATTATTTAAAAGAATTGCACATTTTTTTATGAAAAAGGAATCGTTCAGGTACACGAGATTGTAAATATCAACAATTTAAAAAAAAAATCATGCAGATCGGTTGAAAAGTTTTCGAGTTATCACGTTCACGGCGACGGTACTTTTCAAAAAATTCCATTCTGAGATAATCGCGATTAAAGTTTTGTGTTTAGCGATCGAGGCGCGCCGTGAACGCACTGCAAACGGCTGTAATTTATGATTTAGTGCTCCGATCTGAATGAAATTCCGCACATATATTTTCGAAAGCATGTACTTTCAGAATATGCAATTATTATTATTATTATTATTAATCGGGCAGGGCAAATGAATGCTCCATAGCACTGCGGTAAAACCTATTGTACTATGCCCATTCCATTAAACATCGCCTAATAGTGAACTTTTCGCCATGAATGCGAATATTGCTCCATAGGAGATGTCATCAAAATCTTCCGGGCTTAGAAAGTAGTCCCCAAGGTATTTTTCTCTGAGTATAGCAAGCGCATCACATTCGCATAATATATGATGCGCTGTCTCCTCAAAGTATCCGCATCTACGACAACGAGGATCAACCTCAAATCCTATCGTGTGTAGGTGTTTACTCAGGTGACAGTGGCCAGTTAATATCTCCACCACGATCTTCACCTGCCTCTTTTCCATATTCAACAGGTTTTTTGATCTCCTTGAATATGATGTGTTGATGTACTTCTTCGAATGCACTAGTTCCTTTGTCTCATCCCATCGCCTCTCATGCAGCCGTTGAGCCCATTCCTCAACCGCTCCTCTAGCTACAGCTTGTGGTATGCCACAGTAGGGTTCTGGTCCGATAAGGGGCATTGAAGCTCCCTTTTTAGCCAATGCATCCGCCTTTTCATTTCCCAAGATTTCTTCATGGCCAGGCACCCATATTAGTTTTATCCAATTGGCCGCTGATACCTGAAGAAGGACCTGAAGACAGCTCCATACCAATTTGGATGTAATCTCCTGAGAGTCAAGGGCTTTAAGTGCAGCCTGACTATCAGAACAAATATAAATGTGTTGGCATTTATATGCCTTCATACAAATGTCTTCAAGACACGCCTTGATAGCTGTCACCTCAGCTTGGAATACTGTGGGGAATCTGCCAAGTGCTAGTGAAATTTCAGCCTTTGGCATCCTCCCATAGATTCCAGCTCCGGTGCCCTGGGAGTCTTTAGATCCATCCGTATACCAGATGAGCCCTCCCGGTTTAAACATCGCCTCTCGTTTCTGTTCATCATGCCACATTTCCCTATCTGGGAAAATCACCTTAAAGGGCTTCATGAACGAAAGTTTTCTGATCATGACGTCGGTTTGCATGTTCATGACGTCGCTTCTACAAAGGTTACTCCTTCTGATTCTGTCTAAGTAAGTCCTCTCAACCGCGCCATTGAGTCCCTTTATTACTAGCCTATGTGCCTCCATAGATGCCTGCTTCTTTATCAGGATATCCAACGGAGTCAGTCCCAATAGTATCTCTAGTGACGCAGTCGGTGTAGTCCTCATTGAACCAGAGATTGCCAAGCCAAACACCCTCTGTAGGCTTTGTAATTGATTTTTACAGCCCGTCAGGTTTGTCCTCGATATCCATATGATCGATGCATATGTAATTATTGGCCTGATTATCATAGTATATAGCCAGTGTACAACCTTGGGTTTCAATCCCCAAGTCTTACCTACTGCACCTCTACAGGCCCAGAAGGCCATTCTGGCTTTTTTAACAACAGCATCAACGTGTAATTTCCACGTTAGCTTGGGGTCATATATGACTCCTAGATATTTAGCTGATGCTGAGAATTCAACTAGTCTGCCATAAAACTCCGGTTTCCTGAGATCTGGGAGCTTCCTCTTCCTCGTGAATACCAGTAGTTCTGTTTTCTCCGGGTTAACGGATAGGCCTCGTTCGTTACACCATCGCTCGACTGTTTTGAGCGCTACCTGCATAAGGTCTATTAGAGTGCCCTCATGCTTTCCTTCCACCAGGATTACTAGGTCATCTACATATCCTTGTGTATAATATCCTTTTCTGTTGAGTTTACAAATCAGGTCATCTATTACAAGTGCCCATTGAGTGGAGGATAACACTCCCCCCTGCGGGCATCCTCTTGTAACTCTCGCTTTTACTTCTTTACCATGTAATGAAGTATATATAATCCTGCTTTTCAACATGGATCTCATCCACCTATTTATGGTGATATTGACTCCATGTTTGTTTGCAGCCTCGTAGATATGATCTATAGGGGTATTGCTGAAGGCGCCCTCTATATCCAGAAATGCCGCCACTGCTATTTCGCCCGTCCGTAGTGTTCTATGGACACGGCTTGTGAACGCATGTAGTGCATCAATCGTAGATTGGCCTTTTTGTGAAGCAAATTGATTTATATGAAGTGGTTTCGCCGGTAGGACTTCCTCCTTCACATACAAATCCACTAGTTTCTCCAGTGTTTTCAACATAAACGACGTAAGGCTGATCGGTCTAAAGGATTTAGCTTGATAGTAGGTCGGCCTACCTGGTTTAAGAATGAAGATCGCCTTTACTTTTCTCCACATACCAGGGGTATATCCCATCGCTATGCATGCTCTAAATATGCTACACAATGGCCCTACTAAAAACTTTAAACCTTCTTGAATCATAGCAGGAAAGATTTTATCGTCCCCTGCCGCTTTAAAGGGGTCAAATTGTTTAACCACCCATTCAATTTTAGAGTACGTGACTATTCGACATGCAACCTTCCAGTGCTCACCCCCGGTCGTTTCACTAGAGTCGCCTGAGGAGTATAACTCATAGGTTTCCTCCTCCGGCGTTTGATCCAGTATCGATCCCGGGAAATGAACCTCCATTAGGTGTCTTAATATCGAGTCGGCTGTCTCTGTCATGTCACCCGATGGCAAAACAAGTGCCCTCAATTGACACGACGAGTTGCCTCTTAAGGTTCTCTGGAGCCGTGCAGTGTCAGGCATACCTTCTATACTCTGACAATACACCCTCCATGAGTCCCTTTTAGCAGTCTGTATCTCTAAATTATATCTTGTAATAGATTCTCTATACAAGCTCCATTTCTTAGTCTTTTTAGCCCTATTGAAGAGTCTTCTAGTCTCTTTTCTAAGTGCTTCTAGCCTAATATTCCACCAGGGAGCATCCCTATTCACTTTTTTAACACGATATGGACAATTATCTTCATAGGCTTTGAGCATAGTCCCATGAACAACATCCACTGCAAATTCTATTTGATCGATGGATCTGATCCTTTTCGGCATTGTCTCGAGAGGTCCCCTGATGTTTTCTCTATAACCATTCCAGTTCGTTACTCTCGGATTCCTATACCTTCGAGGGTCATGCCCATCAGATCTTAGAGAATAACAGATATGTCTATGATCAGACAGAGAAGTTTCATGTGAAACATGCCAACCCCTAATATCTTCACACAGACGCATCGAACATATAGTTAAATCAATTACCTCCTGACATCGAGTAGTCACAAAGGTAGGAGTATTGCCCCGATTTATTATAGTTAAATCAGTAGTTAATAGGTAATCTAATAAAGACTCACCTCTTTTGTTGGTGTCCTTACTTCCCCATACGTCATGGTGTGCATTGGCATCACACCCGATGAGAAGTGGCCATCCTCTCGTGTTACAGTGTTCTACCAGTCGTCTCCATTCCTCAGTTGGTGGTTGGTCTGGGGCATCAAATGGTAGGTACGCTGAGCAAATCACCAAGGGTTGTCGTGCTCCTCCTACTTGGTGTTCAATTTTTACTGCTACCAGATCTCTGGAGCAGAATCTTGGTAGGTCAATACATTCAATATCACCTCTGACGTATATTGCCGCCCTAGGTGTTTCTCCGGTCTTTGAGTAGATGATAGATCCGTCTTTCCGGCTGATACCTTTAACTTCTTCCTTGTATACCCAAGGTTCTTGTATAAGGGCAAAAGCTGTCTTCTCTGTGATCAGCCTCCTGCTAAGAATAGCAGATGCTGACTTCGCGTGGTGGAGGTTGATTTGGACAAAGTCCAAACCTGGTGAGCAATGTGTCTTATTGCTCATCCTCGATGTCCATTCCTCCACTTTTTTCCGAGGGAATTTCCATTGGTGAGTCCCCCGGTTTCTCCTTACCTAAGATCCTGAGGTTGATCCTCTTCAGTCCATAGTAAGGCCTACACTCGAGTCTCTTAATGGCCTCAACCATTGCCTCGTCCACGAAGAACACCAGCTGTGTGACGTTTGTTTCCGTCCTCGTGCTGATTGTTTTCCACTCTTCCGCCTTTAACGTTGGGTTTTGTACCGCCAAACGCTTCAATGCGGCCTCCGGTTCCACTGAGGTCCCGGGAATCCAGGCCATTACTTTGACCTGTTTGGGAAGGTTCTTGGCGTCGATGACTCTAATCTTCGCTCCCTCCCATGGGTGAAGATCTTTTGTGGCTTCTATGAGCCATGTCTTCGACACTTCGTCCGCACACGTGATGAGAAATGCGTTGTTTTTGAAGCGGCAATCCTCGAATCTAGGGATCACTCCGCCTGGTTGGACCCCATCGATTTTTTGTTCAATCGCCGCCTCGATGCATTTTGACTGGTTGTAGTCGAGTTTATCACTAGGAAATCCCTCAAGAACAATAGCCATCTTCAAATGACATTGAAGAGCGTCTTTGTAGGAAACGTCCTTAGTCCGCATCTTCTTTGTCTCTCTGACTTCCTTCGGTGTGCTGCCGTCTGAATGAACCCTTTTTGAAGAGCCCACCTGAGAGGTCACACCGCCTCCCGACTCCTGTGCAAGGAGGCGTTGGTATCTCTTCCTGGCTGCACCGGAGTATTTCACTTTCTTCCGGGGTTCTTTTGCTGGGTTCGGAAGACTAGCGTTAGCATCGCTTGCAAGTTCATTTAAGTCCTTGCTTCCCGCCTCGCCAGAAAATCCGCCCCGAACAACCTCCCTTTCAGCTTCATTTGAAGTATGCATTTGTGCTCCTTCCATACTATCCATCCTCTCATGTGAGGATGCCACGCTTGAGGGGGTCATTGAAGACTCCCCTTTTTGGTTTTTGTTTTTATTTTTATTTATATTTAATTCCATTTTGAATCCCACGAGAAGCTAGGGAATTAAAGGTCCGCCACTACATTGCCCCGCTTGTAGTGGTAAGGCGTTATTACACTGGGAGGTCGCCTGGTATCCCAGGACACCGTTCACGATACTATATCCCCGTATCATTCATCCCTCGGCAAGGTAGTTAACACCTTACATTGGGGGCTGTCTGGGACATCGAGAGCCACTCAACTATCGCTGCTTAGTCAAACTACCACAGGTGCTATCCACCTTACTAACCAAGAACTAGATCCCTACGTGGGTCTTGTCGCTCCGGTGTCCAGGTCGTCACTACCCGCGGGAGTTTTAGGCCTCCTCACCGCGGCCAGGTCCGAACATAAATTCTGCTTGGGTAGGGAAATTTAATTCCCAGCCGTAAGCAGAAGATGTGTTCACGCGTCCCATAGAGGAGGCAGAATATGCAATAAAAAATATTTCGATTTTTTGAGCCTCAACTTTGTATATAATCCCTTAAGGTTCTTTCGAAATTAAGGAACATATTCTCATCCGGAAAATCGCGCTCGATTATTAATTTAAAAATTATTTAAAACTCGTTCTCCCCGTTCTGCTGCCAATCCCAGTTTTTTATGTTTCTAAGTTCATTTCTTAGCCACGATCCAATGGACTGGTCAGTGCTTGAAAATTACAATAAAAGAATGCAAAAACTGAAAAATCTCAAAGTTGTGAACGACACATCAGAGAGGGGGGGTCAAATTAATGACCATTTATAACAAAAGTTGTAACAATCTATTCTTGTAACGATCTATTTACTTTGACGTCTCTGTCCGAGTCGAAATACCATATAGGTCCTCCTTTTATCCTCCAAATTCTCTAAATTTGAGAATTTAGGAGAATCAAAAGAGGATTTATTTCAACATATTCTAAGTCCTAATTATGTAAGTCCTCAAAATGTGTGCAAATTTCCACTTTTACATGTTTTGAGGACTAAAAGAGGATTTGGTGAAAGCCTCGTTACAGTCCCTTAGGTCCTGCTTTAAATTCAATATAGGTATATTCTAATGCGCTTGCGTCATTTTTACAACAATGTGAAGTCGTTGAAAATGCAATCGCTGTTCCAATTCAAAATTTCACGTCAGTTTGTATATATACATGAACATAGATAACACTGTGTACATTCGATTACCAATCAACGAAAAAGAGCTTGAATAAAAATATTAGCACTTCAATATCTGGATTATACGTTAATTTATATCCTTGCGCATTAAAATTGTATTATAATTAACATAAAATGAGAGAACTACCAGCATGAACTATTTTTATATAAGATTTTCAAGTAATGATCTCCTGTTAGTTTTTGAATAGGGCATAGGAAATTAATATCCATTGGTTTTTATATAATTTGTTAGAATGTAGATAATCAATCTCTATGACATTATTAAATATTAAAAAATAATGAATAATTATATCTATTAATTTTGTCATTAATAATTTTACATTCTGAGACTAACACATAGAGAAAATGGAGGTTTGAATGAGGACTTAGAAAATTAAAAAAAAATTCAATTAGGCTAAAAAGGATTAAAAGAAGACTCAGTAGGATCTTAGAGACCTAAATGAGGACTTAGAAAATCCTACGAAAATTGCAAAGAGAACAAAAAGGATCAAAAGAGTACTAAATCGGACCTAAGAGAACTAAACGAGGATTTCGAGGACTAAAGAGAACCAAACTAGGATTTATTAAGCACTATGGAGCATCAACAGAGAACCTCTATATTTCGACTCGTTCGGGCGCCACGTAACGATCTATTTTTCTCCTACTACTCGTCTCACCGGACGCTTCAGTCTACCAGTTTAGGTAATTTAAAGACGAATGAATAGATCCCAAATTTAGTTGACAAAATATAAAGAATGCTTTTATTAAACCTATAATTTACATATCTAAATTTATTCAGTTTTGAATAAATGATGGTTCTTGGTACTTATTACGCGGAATATACGGTTATCGGAAATGATATTAGCGGTTAAACGGTTATCGGTAACGGTTATCGGTTTAACGGTTATCGGAAACGGTTAGCGGTTTAACGGTTATCGGAATCGGTTTGCGGTTTTCGGAAACGGTTTGCGGTTAAACGGTGTGTCGATTAATTATCATAAAAATAGTAGAATTCGGTGAAAATAAACTAGACACATAGGCGATTCGGCGGATTACTATTACCGACGTTACCCGTCTTCTCCTCAACGGTAGTTACGGTAAGCGAAGAGAGAGGTTGATAGTTAGGAGGATAAAGTAAGGTTCAGTTGTGTACGTCTCTAGTTTATTAATAATAGGTAATATTCATAGAAATATCTATTAAATATTAGCTATCTCGGTTTAATTTGTCTCTCTCAGTAGCGCCTGATGAGAGTAAATTATTTCCCCTATTTTATAATTTGACTTGACGGAAGAAGAAGCTAGATTTTCGGTGAAAGATCGGTTCCTAAAGAAATAACGGTGAAAGAAAGAGACAAGAACGGCGGTAAATGGCAATAATAGATGCTCCTATTTATTGTCATTTACTTTGGACTTTTCATAACCATAAGTGCTCCTCTTGATTATGGAAAATCGTAGCTGAGAGATATTATAGAATATAAATTAGATGCGCGAAATTACAATTACAGATGCGCCTGTGAATTGCAATTTCTTCGACTTGGAATTGGCAGAAAAGAGAGAGAGATAGAGGGGGGGGAGTGTTCGTTGTGCGCATGATTTTATTGAAATCTACTTGCAATGGCTGACAGACGGACGGACGGCTTGAAGTAGGGACAGGCGCTATAGGAAGACTTGATAGCGAGAGTCCGGAGTAAGAGTGCAAGAGTGGGGACGATGGTTATGTAATATTCGGTAACGAGAGTCTAATGAAAAAATGTGCGTGCGGTACGCACACGTGTGTAACCTCTCGTTACAAAGTTTAACAAAAAACGAAGAACAGAGACAGTATTTAATACAAGTTGCAAGTGATTCTCCCCTCGCTTGCCAGATGAGTGGAAGACCATTTTTGCTTGAAAAGTTCGTACTGAGAATCTTATTTCTTAATGTGATTTGAAAACGTATTATTAATGTAATGTACAATGCATAATGTATTCGTAATGTAATTTACGAATATATTTTTCATATTTTGTTTAAATCTTTACAAATTATGTAACTTTTCGAAAATAGTAATCAGGCGCCATTTTCATTTTAGTGAAAATTTCGAGATTTACTTCCAACCAGCTAATGTACTATATAACAACAATAAAATTGATTTTTTATTCAAAACATTTTACGATGAGAAGCATAGAAAATACGACTTTTCGAGTATTTAATAAGGCGCCATTTTCAATTTTTCAAAATGTTGACTCGTGCATTATGAAATATGTTTCTTTACAATAATATAGTCTTTTAATTGACACCTAAGAAGATGTGATCGAGAAACAAAGAAATAATACATAAGTTAAAAAAAAAATTGGCGTCCATCTTGAATTTTTTCAAAATTTTCAGTTTTTATTGTCATTCTTTGGATCATACATCCGTATTTGGTCCAATGACAATTTTGAATCCTTAGTCCAAATTGGGTTCTATGGCAGTTTCAGGTCCTATACCCATACCTACCTCAGTTGTTGGTCATAGGCTATGTAGAATTGTCCATATTGAGTTCTAAGCTTGTTTTTGTCCTTATGTCAATTTTTGTTCTTTTATCAATTTTGGATACTGTAATAATTTTTATTCCTATATCAATTTTAGCTGCTACATCAATTTTGGGTCCAATGTTCATTTTCTGCTCTTTGTGAATTTTATGTCCTATCTCAAATGTAGTTCAGTTTCTGGTCGTATATCCATATTGAGACCAATTTAAATTTTGGGCCCCATATCGATTTTGAGTTTTATATCAAAGGGTCCTATGCAAGTCGTAGGTATTATTTCCATATTGAGAGACGAACGATGAAAGCACATCGTACCGAAATTATAAGAATTTTTTATCGAGTCTACAAAACCCTAAAAACTAACGGCTTTTTAAATTACGTGGAAAGTCTTTGTTCACATTTGAACCGGTTTGAAATGCTTGAGAGAAATTACAGAAGAAATTTTTTTTCCAGGTGTGAAGCCATTTCCCGGCCTGGAAAACGTGCCTAGGTCTTTATGGCATGAACTTAGTTCTCCCTTCACTGAGGTAAGTTCATATAATTAAAAACCACTGTTTAAGAGACTAGGTAAGAATAAGAAGTAGAGATTTTATCCTTTTTGGAATTATTTTTTTTTCCTTCTTTCTACTTTTTGTTTCACCTTAAGGGGTCTACCCTATTTAGATAAGCTAACAAAAGACTATTTTCATCATTTTTTTTATAGGTTTATATGTTAAACATTGATATATGGGTGATTCTCCAAAAACAGGGAACTTTTGACAAGAGCAACTTTTTCTGGAAAAATGTTTCAAATTTATTTCTTTTCATAATGTTTAGGTTTATTGACCTTAAAGAAAGGCGCCCTATAAATATTGACGCTTAATTCTCACTTAAAGTACCTGCAGCACATAAAAACATTTTCAATTTTTGATTTTCCGGGTGATTTCTTCTGATTGTATGTAAAGTAAAACAATACTGTAAAATATTAACACATTAAACGTAACATGGCAGTGAAGAATCGTTTTGCTTAAAAAATGCAAATTTTTTCCAAAATTTAATTTGTTTTTCAAAGATTATTATTCTAAATAGTAATCGGTTTATTTTCTGTGTGCAGTAATTGTAAGTAGAAAAATTTTAATTCTCGATTTGAATTCATTTTCAATAAAATTATTTGGAAAAGGACTTCGATTAGCTCCGTTTCGTACCTGACAGCGAAAAGCAGGTTACGGTATCCGATGGCTACGGTATCTGAAAACTATACAAAATTACTTTTTACTCTTTGAAAACAAAAGTAATCAATAAATTCTTCTGACAAAAACTTCTTTTTTGTGTGCTAAACGGAATTGTCATGTTTTCACTGATTTTTATTACGAAATATGAAAGTTCTTATCAGGTACGGTATCTGGTACTAATAAAAATACGCCACATTTTCTGTAACATTTTTGCACCTTGCAAAAAAAGTTCTTAATTTTTTGTAATGGCGTTTCGACGAATGAGTAGTGTGGCTTTTATTCTAGATATTGTGAAAAGATGAGACCTAAAAAATGATCAGAACTTGATGAAAAGTATGAGAGATTCGGTTACCGTTGCCATCGAAAACATTTAGGAAGACACGTGTATAATTATATTTTCCTCTACTAATATATCAGACAAATCTAAATATTTCTCATGAATTTTATAGTTTTTGAGATAAACTTTGAAACTATCAATCATAAGTTCAAAGATAATTCACTATGCATTATTATAAATAAACGTTCCTAAACTTGGCGCCGCACATGTGAAGTGGAGACATCCCAAAAAGGCATTTTTCGAGTATTTAAGAGCATTTTTCTAAGACATACGATGATATGACTTGATTTTTTCCTACGGAGATATTGTATTGTGCTAAAATGAAGAAGTTAGCCAAGTTTTATAAAGAAATACCACTTATTTTAGTTACTAGAGGTCCGAGACATGAAAGTGCCCTGTTGTGGAGAATGACCCATATAAATTATTTCATTTAATAAATGCACTCTCGAAGTACACAAAAAAATGTTTTTTTATACACATATAAAAATGGTAATTGCAAAAAGGTCAAAAAAAAAAAGATAGGTCCGCGTTGTTGATGAAAAATCTGGGATAAATGGTCTCAAAAAAAAAAGTCGAACTGTTTTAGATTCAGTATATAAATGGCTATAACGCATATCATACGATTTTTGATTTTTGAAAAAAAAAATCTCGATATACGCTACAGCTATGGTCGTAAAGAAAGTGTGGTAAAAATTTGACGAGGATCGGTTCAGTAGTTTCGGAGATTTTATCCACAAGCCATCGAAAAGCGTTGTTTCGAGAAAAACGCGTTTCAGTGCCGCGGCGGTTCGCTATACGTACGCGTTTTCGCGTAGGTAGCAAAGTAAAGGTCACAAAAAAGTGCCATTACACTGCTCCGATCTTTACAAAATTTTAGTACGATACTTCTGTATGTTTATACTTTTAAAAAATGTAATAAAAAAATCGATTTTTTGATAATTCTAAATAGAGTAGACCCCTTAATCATCTGACATTAGAGAGCTAGAACAGTGATTAATTTTTTACCTATAAGAGTGTTCGCAGTTGAAACTTAAAGATAAAACATGATATGCACCACTTTTTACGAGCAACTAGTCCCTCCATAAGATATTAAATCGTCGACGAATTCCACGAATTATAAATCAGTAATACTAGTATACCATAAACTGTCGTACTGCGGAATCCGTCGACCGTTCGACCGTCGAAAAAGGGTACTCAATTTTAAAAATACTGGAAGCTGCCTGAAATATGTCATTCCACAAAGTATTTTTGAAGTAATTGGTGATTGGTAATTGAATAATTTCGGATGGTAGCCCTAATAGCACATTCTGTTCTTGGGACGTTCCTGGAACGTTCATATGTTCCAGGAACGTTCCAGGAACGTCCAGGAACGTCCCAGGAACAGAATGTGCTATTAGGGAGGTCCCTGAAGGAGCTCCGTAGCGGTCAGACTTTAAGCCCTTTGTACCACACTAGTCCTCAGGAAAATATTCTGGATTGGCACCTTCATCAGACATACCATAGTCCCAGCACAGTAGCACCCGTGCAGAAATTGCCAAATATTTGCCTGAGTTCCGACTTGGGCCCGGTCGGGCACACTATTTTGTGGCTATAACTCGGCGAATATCTGGGTTCCAGATCGAACCATATCCACCGCCTTATCTGTCACCGAAAATATGTTAAATGTGGTTCTCTCTAGATCCCGGTTTAGAGGCCAAGTTAGAAAGCAGATGGCGCCTCATTCATTTTGTGGCTGAAAGTGGGTTGATTCAAATCTCCCAAGTTTCAATATACAAAGTAGAGAAAGGTGGAAAAATGATAAAAATTTGAAATAATAAGTGTTTAAAAATGCCAAAAGTGAGCACAAATCGAGTGCGTAGGCATCGTATACTTAAAAGTATACCAACTTTAAGGATTCAAGATGAGAGTAAGTAAATTTATCAAGTATGTTAAGATAAAACCTAACCTCAATAAAATGACGTTATGTGTTGGAAACTATCAAAAATAAGAGGTAAAAGTAATTTATTATTTCAAAATAATTTTTTACATATTTAAATTTATAAATTAAAAACAAAAATATATTGTAAAATACTTTGATAAGTTTTTGTTATTTTCAAATGTTAGTTGTTATATTGTGTGTCGTGATTGTGTCTTATTTCGACTTTTTCCGTTTGCTCCAAAAAAATTTGTTTCAAAAATACTTCATTTCTAATCTTACATACTCCAAAGTTTTTACATTTGAATGATAAATTAATTTTTGTGTAAATGCAGATGATGCAGATGATGAGGAAGAAGTTGAACTACAGATTTCTAATGCAATTGTTCAAGTCTAAAAAAAAAAATTAAGAGAACCTCAGCACTGATTCTGATGAAGGACTGGAATGAAGAAACTGCTAAGAACTTTTTCACCTAATTTTTTATAAAAATACTTTAATTTACCACAAACTACATTTTCTGCATATTCAATAAATTCAAATATTATAAATTGGATATATTTTTAGTAATATTTTATTTAAAAATCCCTTTTAATAAAATAATAATAATAATAATAAGTTTATATGAGCAAAATCGGGCGTTGCACTTCGGTCCCGATCGGGGCCAGACTGGGTTATCTATCTGGGCGCTGCACTGTGGCTCCGATCGGGTGTCACGTTTCCTTTCGAGTCTGGGTCCATCTAGATAGCCCGATTTGGGCCAAGTTCTGCCAGATCGGGCCCCGATCAGAACCATATTGCAATTTCTGCACGGGCAGAGGCCGGGCTTTTTGTGAGCCGTCTTGCCCCTATGCTGGGTGTAGCCCTCAACAGGCATCAGATAGGGTAGGATGAATGGAGCAATCCGTGTGAAGTCATCAAATTAGGCGTCCATATCCAGAAAACTGTCATGGTGTATCTCACAAAATTAGCCACTACTAACAAAAAACGTGCCTCTCAACATGGGACCATTAACATCCCTAATAGCACATTCTGTTCCTGGGACGTTCCTGGAATGTTCATATGTTCCAGGAACGTTCCAGGAACGTCCAGGAACGTCCCAGGAACAGAATGTGCTATTAGGGATGGAGTCGACAACTTCTTCTGAGGAGATCTACAGTTTAAGGTAGATTCCGAACCACCAGAGCTTCGGTAGAATTACATAGAAATATGTTCCATTGGTGTCGGCTCAAAAATCAAACTCGAGGTCCGACAACAGAACCTGAGCCACCGACGGCTCCATTCCCGAAATAAGAACTGAAGAACATTTTTTTAAATTGCTAGACCTAATTGTAAATTCTAAAACACATTTCACGATTGATTTCGTTGAAAAAGTTCAAAATGATTTAACTTTTTGTATACGATGACATGTACATTTCTATATTGGGGATAGGCATACAATTTACAGATTAGTTTTGCCTCTGAAATAAGACGCCTCTTACAAAAGTTTTGACGTCTGCAGAAATGAAAAAAAATCGAGAAACTCCTAGAAGAAGTTCAAGCTCCTCGTCAAGAAATGCGTCTTGCACGATCTGTAAGCGACTGAGGAAAATGGAAAGCAAAATAGTGAGGAAATTGAATTTTATACTTCAGTATATCTATTCTTAGAATTTTTATAGATACATAAAAAGCTTTTGAAACATTGGGCACTTTTCGCGGAGGTGCTGGATATATCCAAACAAACTGTTTTTAAGAGACATGATTTAGAACACATGAAAAGTTTGGTAAAAAAATTTATGATTTGTACGCAACAATACTACACAAAAATGGATATGACTTACAATGCTCACCAACTTCTCCCCTGATTAAATTCAATTGCTTATTGGAGATCGATTTGAGACCATGCAGCTTTTGCATTTGAACTAGGAAATGAAAAAGAGCTAAGGATATTTAAAAGTGCTAATGAAGTTTCATATGAAATATGCCTTTCTACGCAACAATGTCATAAATTGTTGACTAAAATATATAAAAATATTGTTTGAGTTTCAAGTGTAAAAAGACATACATGAATTGAAGAGCTTCGTTTATCTAATGAAGCAGTGTGATATATGGTAAGAGAATCGTTATGGACAAGTGTTTATATTCAATAGCAATAAAAAGAAACGCATGCTGGAATAATACTTTTGCGGTACTAAGAGATGGAACTTTAACGAAATCGTTCGCATTATAGTTGATATGTAAATATCGTAAAGAAGAGTACATCATTTGTAAGATTCTTAAAGTTAAAAATGCTTTGCCCATTAATAATAATAAATGTTCCTCACAGAAAATTTACGCGACGCGTGAAAATTTCTTGAAACGTGATTGAAAAGGGATCGGGGGTGGCGGGTAGTAAACAAAATTTTCACCAATCCTCAGGCAAAATGTCTCGAGTAACTTGAGGCATTTCAATTAAAAAACGGAATATAATTCAAGGGGAATTCAAGTGAAAATCATAGAAACCTTATTAATAGGAATTCATGCAGAATTAAGTAAATTCCAGGGAGTTCAAAATAATTGAAGACCATTGACAAATAATTCAATCGAATTTTTAAAAATTCATGGTGAAATTCCAGTGAACTCAAATGAATGCAAAAGAACTCTAAAAAACTCCAAATAATTTAATCGAATGAAAATTAAGTCAAAAAAACTTAAACCAACTGCAAATTAATTCAAAAGAATGCAAAACACTTCAGAAGAGTTCAAAGTCAATTCAAATAAGTTCGGCATGAATGAAAAATAGTTCAAACGAAGTTCAAGGTGAATTTAAGTAAATTCAAACTGAACTCTTAACAATTTGATGCGAATTCCAGTAAGTTAAAAGCATTGTCTCCAGATCGTGAGATTTTTCGGCCCCCACTATACGACCCACGAGCTCATGATTTCTCTCTCTATCAATAGGTTCGTGACTGTTGCTAGAGGGAGAAAGCATGAGCTCGTGGGTTGTGTGGTGGGGAACGAAAAATCCCACGATCTGGAGACACTGGTTAAAAGAAATTCATTGGAATTAAAATGAAATAAAATAGATTCAATCATTTTCTTTTAATCACAGTTCAGTAGTTATTTTCCGTATTTCTTTAAACACCTAGACCCTTATTATTACTTTTACTATTTGAAGATATTCAGAAAATTAGTAGGTACGGAAACATTTAAAAAAACGAACTTATCTGTACCGAGCGAACGAAATAGGACTATGAAAATAGAATGGTGATGGTGCGAAACTGTTAAAATACTATAAAACTTGTGGTATAAAGGGCACTGAGGCAAACGCTATGCAATAATTATATATAACATTAGTGTTACGTCCTAATGATCGTAACACATCCCTAACTTTAAGATTTAGTAATAAAGGAAAGGTGGTTCTCCTCGTTTTGGATAGGGAAAAGGATTCTCTATACGGGATGAGGATAACCGCAGGATTCAGAAGTAATACTCTTAGAATTGAAATTTAAATGAACAATGTTTATTTTTAATTTATAAAAGGCAGGCCCTCAAAGAAATCTCCGATCAGCATCTGAAACAGAAACAGAAACTAAGTTTCTAGCTCCTCTCTCAGAATAGATCTTTG
>CAJFCP010000543.1:297242-313945 GCA_904066005.1 Synergus itoensis | reverse complement strand
GGAAGACATAGGTCGCATCCCCAGATCACGACACTTTTTTTTTGTGTGGCTGTGTAATCAACAATTACATTTTTCGCAATTGCAGCGCCATCTTTTGCGAATAGAAAAAAATGTTTCGAATAAAACTTACGTATTTTTTGACGGAGAATCTGAATCCGTTATAAAAAATTGGGATTGCCATTTAAAATTATAAAGTTACCCCCGCCCCAGCCTCCTGGGGGGGTGGAGTGGCGTAAATTTTTGCATATTTGATTTTCCCCTTCAAAAATAAAAAGTTTTTATTCAATACATTTTTCACGTAGGATGCGTATTTTTTTAGATATTTCGATGTCTCAAGATAAAAAACTCACCCTGTATATCTGCAGTGGCTTAAACAAATCAGAAATTCTATATTCACCATGATAAGTATTTCATGAATAATTTTTTTTTTCATAGAGTATTTAGTAATGGGAATTTATTTTTAGATACTCAATTTTAATCTTTTGAAAGAAAATAAATCATGCTCTCAGAGTCAATCAGGCGTCGCTAATTCTATTCCTTTATCCTCGAGAATAAGTTATCAGAGTCGATCGATGCCTTATGAGCTCCTTGAGATTAATGAACAGGGATAGAAGAGAGAAGTCGTCAACGGAGTAGGGTGGAAGGTTTAAACTCGATTTACGTTCGTACGTTCAGAGTATAACGTAAATCAAGACCTTTATGCCCTCGCTCCATTTGTCAGTGATTGAAAGAGTAGAAGGCGAGTTTCAACTCAGCGTCTCAAAAGTCACCCTCGTTCATCTTACAGATCTACGAAGACGAGAATCTTGCTACTGAGACTGGTGCAACTCCCGAACCTGCACCGTTTTTCGAAGACCCTGATAGCAACATAACTGTCCAGCTCGGTTCTTCAGTCCACTTACATTGTCGAGTGCAGAATCTTCAACAACGAATGGTGAGTACAATTATCACATACACTACATTCAATGAACTAAAGGTCCCAATAGCTCAAATTGAAAGGGTTGTCTTGCATTAACCGGAAACTTTCTTATTAAACATTTATATGAATCCACATATAGTGACTTAGGTTTAGATTTAGGTTGGGTTGGTAAACACCTGAAGCAGCTCCATCTGGTACTCAGGCTGTTCTAGACAATAGTCTGGACTGGGCAACTTCATCGACTTAGATCTCGATACTATCGTTGATCTTGGAAACGTAACTCTCACGGCAACCTCCCCAACCAGTCATAGCCCCGGCATAGTGTAGAGGCACCGCGCCGCCTTTATGGACCGTCATGCCCCGATTTCGAAAGGAGTCGTATTACGTGAGGTTACCAAGTTAGGATTCCATATCCAGAGCACTGCCCTGTTATGTAATGCAATCTCATTATTCGAAACCGAACAAAGATTCCCGAACGATAGAACTTTCGGTATGAAGCATTTTCGCAAGGAGTCCACCTACCCATTTCGTATCTCTCAAAATTAGCCAATGAACTACAAGCAACGTGCCCCTCGAAATGAGATCACTAGCCTTTTTACGAGAGACTTACAATCTAAGGTAGGTTCCGAACCACGAGAGCTTCAGTGGGAGTACATAGGAAAATTTTCTATTTGTACCGGCTCAGAAATCAAATCTGATGCCCGTAATGGGAAGCCTTACGTTCTACCACCTGAGCCACCGATGCTCTCCAGCTACTCCCAGTTACTTTTAGTCTTCTCAAGTCTCCCTATCTTCGAAGATTTTCTTGTAATAGTGCACCGTGGGCCAGGATACCCGGTTCCATGGCCAAAATTTAGAAAACACACCAAAATGTACAACAATGAATTTTAAGAACACCCCAATAAGGTTTTCGAAGGCGCTGATTCCGAATCTGAAGTCATGAATTTAAAAAAAGTGGCGGATCCAATATGTTGAACGAGTATTTAAAAAAATTATTTGATGTACTTCAAACGTGGTATCTAGGAATTTTCGAGGGCTTTGATTCCGAATCTGTATATCAGGAAGCGGGAGAAAGCAACTACACTGAAAAAAAGGATACTTTCGGTGGATCCTCGCACTTCCTCTCCATACCTCCACAAACGCCAAATTAAAATGCTTCGAAGCAAGGCTGCATGAGATAGCCGTGGCTACTATCAAGATTGTCGCTGGAGCGAGCCCATACCTACCCTTTATCTATTACATATGCAGCATCACTATGCCGGATAGCTACCGTCCGCATTTAACGCCAGCTAACTAATAGATACTAGTCATGCCTATCCAAGATGAGTTGCCTCGAAATACTACTAGCATGCGGAGCACAATCATCTAGTATGCGGAGGCTAAGCAGAATATGCTGACGGCAACTATCATTTTTTTTCAGTGTACCCAGTGCGCATAATTTCTCAAGACATCGGACATTTTCATAATATTATTTTGTCTGACTTTGGAAGTTTTTTAAAACATTTTAAAAATGTCTTTGACTTTTACATCCTAATATCCTTTTTTAGAATTATGTTCTACTTAATTTAAGCATTAGGAGAAGTTAGGTTAACTAGCACTAGATTTTTGTGAATCAACGATCATTTTATGAGACTAACAACGTTCTTCTTCTCGAGGAGTCGACAATATTGAGCTGACGAGCTCTAAAAGTTTCGAACTTATCCAGAAACCTTATAGATCTTCAAACCCGGAATTCCGCCTGCCAAAAAAATTACTATTTGAAATTGACGATCCTACTGTTCACGTTCCACAATTTTATCATTTTTCCTTAAAAAAATATTGTCTGACTAATAATAAAAATTCTACTGAATTTAAAGTGAGGGAATTTTCAAGGCTTTTAAAGTACCGTTGAAAGTTTTCAAAAAAAAAAAAAAAAAAAAAAACAAGTAAAATCCTTTTCTCCATTCACTCCACTGTGTCCTCACTTTCTCTGTAAGCTCTCAAAGGAAATCTAGGGAACGCCTCTGGAATATTTTCATCTTATTAGCATGACTGTCACTCTTTTTTCCACGTTTGTTTTAATTAAACCGCTCAACATCTCGACGGTTTTAATCTCCTCTAGAATAGACACATTTAAAAGTCAAGTAAAATAACGTGCTCATTATACAAATATTTTCATCTCTTTACTTCTGATTTTTAAGGAATTTATACTATATAATTTTCTCTGCCTTTAGTACATTTTTATTTATAATTTTTTATAAATTTAATTTTCTCCCTATGGTTCCATATTTCCAGATTTAACTTTTATAATGGATAGGTAAAGGATATGTAAAGTAATGGATATTGAGGCGAGCGATTTCTATTTAGCGCGAGAAATAAGTTGTTAGAGTAGGGATTTGCAAAATCCACTGATCAACTTCCTATCGCCTTACGTAACGCGTAATTATTCGGGTATTCTCGA
Organism: Synergus itoensis; assembly: GCA_904066005.1. Lineage (NCBI taxonomy): Eukaryota > Metazoa > Arthropoda > Insecta > Hymenoptera > Cynipidae > Synergus > Synergus itoensis. Next base: position 310,586 of record CAJFCP010000543.1, on the reverse strand, counting down.
GAAACCGAGGTGATGAGCTAGCGTGTACGATTGAGTCGTTCTTTTCTAATCAAGCTCTTAGCCTGAAACATTGGCAAAATTTGGCGCCACGCTTCCTCTTCACTTGAGAGTGTGGCGTTTTTTGTTGACTGATGATTTCTCGAGACGATGGCATGGATTGATGATTTTTCGCAATCTAAATTTGAACACTGTTATGTGAGGGATGACGTATAGCAGCCCAGGAAAGGTGTTTTGACATGTCTTCTCCATTACCTAACGATTTTCGACGGGCCTCGCTTTTGTCTTCGTCATCTATGTTTGGTATCGTACTTTTAAATGACATTGGTCTCGCGAATGCATATTTCTCTGTTTAATCCTGATTAGTAAAAGTTATGTATGTCCTGTAATATAACGTTTCTCATTCAATTTTGAAAATTGAGTTATATTCTGATTTTTATTTATGCATGGTTTATCGCTTGTGTTTATATTTATGTCATTTGCTGATTTCTTGTTTTCTGTGCGGAAAATGTATTTATTTATTGATTTTGATTTCATCTTTTAAAATTCGCTTGTGCCACATATAATAATCGACTGATTTCGTAATTGTATGACTATTTTCGATTCTTAAAATTATTCTTGATTTGACTTGAATAATTGTCGTTATTTTGATGAACTTTAGCTTGTGTATTATTGTTTCTGATTGAAATTTTGTAATTATTGACTCGAATTGTTTACAAAATATGAGAAGACTATTGAACAGATGTTTGCCTTGTTCTCCTCAAACCACCTGCCTTTTCGCGTTTAATTTGACATATCCTAAATATTAAATATTCTCTTTAACTTTTGAAGGAAGAGATTTTGATTTTAAATTAAATTATGTACCCCTGGAATTTAGGTGGTTACAATATGTAATCGATATGTAGAATTGAAAACCTGATTCCTCTGCTGATTTGCGAAAAAATATAGAGTTCAATTAATTTGGTAAAATCCAGGAGATGGAACAGGTATTTTTGAAATTGTGAAAATTGATTTAGTGGATTTTAAAAATATCAGAAATATTGAAAATGTACATAGGTTGTCCCATAATTTTTGTCGTGCATGCTTAATTTTCAAAGCCTTTCAGAGTACTTTTCATCACAGTTAATACATTTTTTCATACGACGAAACCACTCATCAAACCATTCTTCTCACATTTGTTTCGGTATCAAGTCACATTGTTCCTGAAAGGTGGCTATCAATTCCACATCAGATGAAAAATGCAGTTCTTTCATTCTCAGTTTAACGTAGGGGAACTAATCAAAGTCGCATTGTGCTAAGTCTGGACTATTTGTAGGGTGTTTAAATAGTTCAACTTCCATTCCTATGAATTTTGTAACAAAAATTTTGTCCATAATTGCAAAATATTTCATTTTTAATTGATTTTATTCTACTCTAATAATAATAAATGTAAAACGTAAAGGAATTAGCTGAATAAATTTTTTTGGAATAAAGTTTACATAATTATAGTACCTTCTCACTTATCGCGACAGTGACTGCGCTTTATTCTCAAATCTGATAGGTTGAGAAAATCAAATGTATTCAAAAATGTTAATATCAAAATTTGACAGTTGAGGAAGCAAGTAGGAGAGAATATTCAGAGGTTATTATACATACCTACTAATTTTACTTAGGTATTCTAAAAGACTGAGGGTTTTCTGGCAAGTGTTGTGTTAAAGAAAGCTTAATTATACTTATTTTGTTTGTGAAAATATCCTGTAATTTAAACTTTATTTGTGACAATATTTTTGCATATTTAATCTTACCTATAAAGGCCTGATTACACGCTTTTAGGAAAATGTTCTTCTTCTCACTCTACCATGTGACTATCCCATAAGTTTGTCTCATTCGCACATTTTCCACACATTTTACCCGGAAAATGTGCAAGAATGAGACAAACTTATGGGATAGTCACATGGTAGGAGTGAGAAGAAGGACATTTTCCTAAAAGCGTGTAATCAGGCCTTAAATGTTACTGACCTGAGTGTCGATTTTTCTCGCAATATCGATTGCGGTCTTTCCTTTTTCAACGCGATCAATTATGTTCAATTTTTCTTCCAAAAGAAGTTTCTTCTTTTTTGATTACTAGCCATTTATGTAGGTATTTTGAATTAACCCTTCGAGTACAACGTGGGGTGTATGGCCATCCCAACGGAACAAAAAACGCATTTTCGCTGTGTACAGGTTGCAGAAAGGCTTCCCGCTTTGAGTACCTTCTCTTTCAGTATCATTTCAGCCCCTGCTGCAAAAAAAAAAATTAAAAAAAATAAAAAAAAAATTGTTAAACAATTGATAAGCTATTTGACAACTTTCCTATATTGATTCTAGGTATTTGGGATTGAATTCAAGTATTTTTCGAAACCCGGAAATGCGCCATTCAAAATTTAAACGCAAAAAACAGAGTGGGGTGTACACACACCCCAGGTTGTACTATACGTCCCACGATTCCACGTTGTACTCGGAGGGTTAAAGAAACAATGGAGTATAAACCTCTTAACTAAGTTACATTGAATTTCAATACACTCGAAGCTCATGTTTGCGGCCAGTTCGGTTGGTCGGCCGTTAACACGGGCATTACGGTACTGCTGGTTCAAGACGTCACCCTTCTCGCCCCGAGGAACCCCTTACCAACTATATATACTTACGAAACCGCTAACACGATTGTCGCTATCATGAGCTTCGAGTGTATTTAAAAAAATATATGTTTACGCGTGATCATTTTGTTTAATGCCTGTGTATGCATATGTCAGCAGTGGGAGAAAAGCAAGTAGGGGAAGTCACGATAACTGATAGTGCAATAAGTGATTACTATATTGAAGTTTCCGGTTAATTCCAAAAATTGCCACTATTGATGCAATAGTAGAGTACTCGCGATTTGATTTGAAATTTGGATTTCACGAAATAAAATAAAACAGTAAATAATACGCCATTCTTGACACACACAGTGTCTTATAATATTATTCTCGGAAAAATGGCTTTCATAAACACATGCTATTGACTGGAAAAAAATTACATCGGGCACAAAAGATTTCGACTCTCTTCGTAGAATAGCATCATTCGATACTTGAAAAGTAGTGTCAACCAGTTCGACTTGTTGATTGGAATTTAGTTGGTTCATAAAATAGAGGAATAGCGAAGCAGTATATATATTGTGGGTCACTACAATAGCGAGTAGCTATTGAGTGTTCCACAATACTGCCAACCTTTTCTCCTCTTCTGTGTTTCGTCCCGCATCCATCACTAGACTCATCAGTAAGGCAATGTAGATGAAGGACCCTGCTGAAGGAGAAATGATGCTCGGTGATTCTACCGGCGCCGGAAATCGAACCTGAGTCGTATTGCTGTCAACAAAGAGTGTTGCCGCTGAGCAATGACGTTGATCTGATGGTCGTAGTACGGAGAACATAGCCACTGTGACAGACCCTATAAAGAAATTTATCACACTTAACGGGAGCAAATTACTTTACTCCCGCTCTCGAAGGAAGAAAAGTAAACTATGTGTGCTCCCTGCTGGAAGTAAAGAGATGGAAAGTGATAGAAATTTGTAGATAGAAAGAGATAAAATTTTTCTATCTATTCCAAGTAACCATTTGGCATCCCCAAAACGCTATCGCATTCTATCCACCATTGTATCCCCGTGTCCGGTGATATCTATCTTTTCCTATCTTTCAGTTTATCCTGCTGGTTAGTATTTAAATCATGAAATTTTGCTTCGAGTTCAGAAATTGTGTGAAAACTCACATTAAGCTCACCCTATACGAATGTAAATAATGACATTATCAATTAACTGTCAAAGTAATTCACCAGATGTTAAGGGGGGGGGGGGGGAGTAAGGTTAATTCGATAAAAAAAGGCCTATTTTCAAGAATTTTTTTATAAGATACAGGTAATGCTGGTTTATTTAGGTAATATGCATATAATTGTACAACTTTTGAAATATGTTTTCCTAAATTTTTATTGAGAAATATTGGTAAATTAGCTGCTGGCCGCAAATCTCCGCCGTCGCCTCGAAAAAAAGTTTTTTTGCGGTATACACCATAACACGTCACTGGATCAACTAAAACAAAAAAATAAAAATGCGTTTTTTAGTTTAGATGTTTCCCGATGCAACCTGGGAGAGCTTTTTTTATTGATTTTTACATTTTCGGTAGCACTTTGAAGTCAAAAATGCGATTTTCGCTAAAAAAAATCGGTTAATTTGTTATTGTGAAATAAAAAATAATTAATTAAAAAAAAAACTCTCCCAGATTGCATCGGGAAACATCTAAACTAAAAAACGCATTTTGATTTTTTTGTTTTAGTTGATCCAGTGAAATGTTATGGTGTACACCGCAAAAAAACTTTTCGCCGGCGGAGATTTGATGCCAGCGGCTAATTTACCAAAATTTCTCAATAAAAATTTAGGGAAACATAGCTTAAAAGTTGTACAATTATATGCATATTACCTAAATAAACAAGTATTACCTGTATCTTATAAAAAAATTCTTGAAAATAGGCCTTTTTTTTTCGAATTAACCTTACCCCCCCTTAAACTAGAAAAAAATGCTTTTTTTTAATAAACTCACTTCTGAATCAGAGCTTTATGTCGAGTAATCATCATCATTACTATTCAAATGATCTACAATTTCTTCGTTGCTATTTTGTGGATTATCGTCGTCAAATTTTCTTTTATTTTCCGTAGCTGATTCTAAAGAATTTATGAGAAAATATCAATTAAATTCGGATAAAAAAATTACATTCGTATGAATTAATGAGTGGGCATGGAAAAAGTTCAGAATAAAATTCAGGTTCTTTTTACAAAATACAGATTTTTGATTATTAAAAAAATTAAGTTGGTGCAATATCAAAGAAAAAAGCGCAGTATTTAAAGTTACTCACGTAATTCACTAAAATTTACTTCATTTAATTTTTTTCTACATACAGCACACACAACATCTCCCGGCTCGAGAAAATCAAAATTTTTGACAAGATTTTTAGATATAGGACGAAGATTTGTTCTATTGGCTTTTTTGCAGTGTGAATTTTCACGAAACGGATTCGAACATCAAGTACGAAACTTATTTCCCGACATTTTACAATATGAACATTGGATTACAGAATAATGAAACACAGATCCTCAGACTTGTTATAATAAAAATACGCTCAGACGTGTGCTTGGCTCGCGCACCGCGCCATCCGGCTCGCTCGCATGCAAATCGCGCGCGAGATAGAATATAATAAATCATATTTAATAAAGTATTCAACCGTCCACTTTTTAATTTTGAGACGATATTACACATACTATAATAACTAATTACAGAAAATATTATTCAAATCGGAGATGCCTTTTTCAAAATATTTCAAATTGTTTAAGAAATTGTTTAATAACAATTACTCCACAAATGAATTTTTAACGATTCAAACGTGCACTTTGAAGTGGACCCTATTGCACATTTCGCCCTAAAATTTCACACCTTATTCGAAAAATTGGCGATTTGCGAAGCATTTGAAGAAAAACTGTTTTCATGAGACCGAAAAATTGAAAAATTGATATCTCGAAAAATATCAATATCATATTAAAAAAACATACCTGTCGTTTTATTTGTCTATAGAATGAGAGAAAAAAGTTTTAGCGCAATCAAAAATTTGGTTGTAAATTACACATGGGATGACCCATATTCAATGAGGCGTTCACCTTTCTTTCAGAGTGATACAATTTCTTAATCTTTTCTTATCGTATACCTGTTTTTCTCCCGTATACCCTTTTTTCACGAAAGCATAAACTTTCTTGCTATTATTCTGTATTATTTAAATTCTTCCAAATAAGTTTATATTAGTTTCGTCTTCTGCGAAAATTTTTGATTGAGTTGAAAGGTGTTTAAATAATTTAAGGGGTTAGTACCAAAGAAAATTTTTGAAAAATCAATTTTCTAAAAAGTACAAATTCTTATAATAAATATGTGTAGAATATTTGGGTTAATCGTTATTTTGGTCATAAATATCGACAACAGGTCGAAAAACGCAAAACAACGTAAGTTAAAAATAGGGGTTAATTAAAAAAATTAATTAATTAATTTTTAATTAATTAAAAAAATCGTCTTGACCTTGAAATGACCTTGAAAATTGAACTCAAGGTCAAAATTTATGGTACAGTTAAATGGCCCTCTCGGTCCCGGTCAACTTTTGTCTAAACAATTTTTTCGTAGATAAAGTATTTTAGAAGATATTTATAGATTAAAATGAATCACCCTTTATTTTAGAACAAAAACTTAAAACGCGTTTTTCTCGAAACAACGTTTTTCAACCTGGTCGCCATGATTCAGAAAAAACTATTGGATCGTTCGGGCTGAAATTTGGATATGTTATTCTACACATATGTCTTCATCGCATGAACTAGAATCGTAATTATTGATGAATATTTAATCCTTTTTTTAAACAATTTACGGTAAAAAAATGGTGACAAATTTTCAAGTCAGCCATTTTGAATTTATTTTTTATCGGATTTCAACAATCCTAGTTCATACGATAGCGACAAGTCTATTCTTTATAAATCTCATTGATTTTTGTGTTTCCGAGCCTCCAAACTTGAGATATCATGGCGACCAGTCTTTAAAATGGATAACTTCAGGCAGCCATACCAGCCAGATTTATCATTAAAAATAAAAAATAAAAATTTTGTAATAGTGTTTTATATCTATATTCATGTGTGAAAAGTTAGAATCTGTAATATAAATTTTAATTTGAAAAAAAAAATTCTTAAAGAAAAGGTGAAAACTTTGGAACTAACCCCTTAAGTACCAGTTGAATGAAGCACATTTGACTAAAAAATGCGCTTTTCTGTATTGAAACACTAAGGTAAAATACCCAATTAACGACACTTTTACGATCACCCTACAGAAAAAACGTAAATTGAAAGATTTGAAAAATTGTTTACTTCGTAATGTTTGTTCCTATGTAAAGTTCTATTATTTCGTCATCAAAAAACGGTGACTACGGAATTCTATCTATAAAATTATTGATAATTTGACGCTTTTTTTATACCTCTGCATGTAACCTATTAACGACGCGAGAAATTTGACGTAACCCTATTAACGACGCTCCTTGGAACCTATTAACGATGCTTTGATTTTCCATAATTTTATTGAATTTCTAGATTTTGCATGTACACTACGTGGTTTATTGATCTTTTTAATAAACATTTGTCAACTTACCTTGTATGAAGTTCGTTTATTCACGTCGGAAAAATTAGTGACAACACAACATAACCCGCGAGACTTGTAAGAAGGGGGCGCAAATTCAGGCGTCGATGGCGCTTCGATGCGGAGCAGTTCAATTTGAATTAATGAAAACGTCTAAATAAAATGAAAATATCGACAAATTCGCACGTCATCATAAAATATATTCATAGCAGAATATATTAGAGTGAAATGTTGCAATATTTAATATTGTATATATTTTTTTTAAATACACGAAATTCAAATCGTCGTTAATCGGGTACGTGTCGTTAATTGGGTATTTTACCTTATTCTTTTATTTATTTTTAGAGCACACTAGCCCAATTACAAGACTACAAATATAACCTACGTTAGTCTAATTCTTAGCCGTGTCAACAAGCGTACATTTTCCACGTCATGCAAATTCATGAATACAAATCTTGTGTAATATATATTCATGAGTTGCTTTTACAAATTCCGAGTTAAATGTGAAGAACATGTCAAAGATTTTGGTTGTTAACTAGCAAAAAAATCAATTATATAGATACAAAATTTAGATCTTATATGGATTAGTTGTTGTTTCTAATTTCATAATTCTATAATGGTGTAATATTTCAAAAGATAAAAATATTTTTACATTTCAAAATGTTCTTAGATTTTATGCTCTTGAGGAAAGCTAACTAAAGCAGGAAGGGAAGAAAATATTATTCGTGTTTAAAAAAAAAAGCACGTGGGCTCTGTCATAACAGTCATAATACCCTTGAGACACTTGAACGTTTGTCACAGATTTTGCTGGCTTGAGTGCCTAGGGTATTTTTACACAAGAACGTTTTATCCGCGAAATAACTTGAGTTGATATTTTCGGGAATCCATGACTCAAAAAGGTAAAGTGACGAAAGTAAGCCAGAAAGAAGAGGAAAATTGAAGAAGGCACACTCGAGGGATGAGTAACTTTGCTTTGGAGATGCTTCTACTAGCCGTAAAACTCCTTTCAAGCCACCAGAGGCTATCCGCATACAAAGACACCGAATCTTCTTCTTTGTCTATTGAGGCTCTTTGATGCAAACCACCTGCCTGACTTTCTTGCATTTTATGTTTCCAGGGAACGTCTCCTTCTTCTTTTAACTTTTGAAACCCTACAGCTTTAGTGAAAAATTATGTACAATAAAAGAAGCTCAAAGGGTAAAAACAACCTGCCAAATTGGACCAAAATTGGGGAAACTGGTTTAGGCCAGACCGCTGATGCAACATGCGGCCCGATCGGTGCTTGATCGGTACCCGACCTACCGAATCGTAGAAGGAGGAATTCAATTTGCTTGGTCTGAGTGCAAACCACGGTTGTACATACAGGTCCGGAAACTCCGGTGGTGGGGGTTGAGTCGCAATTTGAAGCTTTTCGTTTATCAGAAAGTGGCCACCGCACGTGTGGCGCAGTGATCTTAAAATAGCACGAAATTTAAATGTTCAATGAAGCCAATTCACTTGAAGCCAACTTGAAGCCAACTTCACAGGGGAAGGCTTCATTGAACATTTAAATTTCGTGCTACTTTAAGATCACTGCGCCACACGTGCGGTGGCTACTTTCTGAAATACGAAAAGCTTCAAACTACTCATCTTTACTACATCCCCTCCACTAGAGTTTCCGGACCTGTATGTACGACCGTGGATTTCAATGTAAAGTTTACAGAACTTTTTTCAGAGTTTTTTCAGATTTGTTCTACATTAAATACTGAAAGTTACACAAAATTTATTAAATTTGTTCAAGGTTCGCTCTCATCCTCGAGTATAGCAATAGTTCAGGAAAGATTAATGAACTTTTTTTTTCCGTGTATTTCCTTTTTAATCAGTTATTTCCGGTAGTCGTCTTAATCCATTTTTACTCCTATGATTTTTAATCCACTTTTACTCTCAGCCCCTCAAATATAAGTGAACATTTGTAAATATTACTCACCGACATTTGCTTTAAGTTTCTAAACATCTAAGCTAATTAGTGATTTTTCTATATATTCCCCATTACGTAAGAAGATTATTCACCTGCTCACTTTAATGCTCCTAGTGGACCACCTTTCTAGTCATGGTTGGTAACTTTTTTCATACTTCACCGGAAACTTTATAATCTTCTTTAACGACTCTCTCAACAAAGTGAACGAAAAACATGGGACGGCTAGAACTTTAAAATCTCACTTATCTAGAAATGAAATTACCCTGATCACATTATGAGTTAAAGAAAAGTTAGCGATTTAAATTTCGAACAAGAGTTGTTCTTGGTGAAGTTTTGGTTGCATCTATCTGGAGATGATGGTTAGTATAAAGTCATTTTTGATCAACGGTTCTACTTTTAACCTTCAAGAAAGCTTCTTGAAAATTAAAAATTGTTGACCTTAAAAAGTGATGAAATTTTTCCATTAAAAAACGAGAGATGCAAAAAATATTACAGTAACAATTGGTAAATTGTTAATTTACCAATTTTGGTTAAGATTAAGATTCGGGAAAATACTGCCCTGCAAATGAAAATGGCCGTAACTGCAGATCGGATAAGTCATTTATAACTTTTTCAAATCTATAATAAAATTCATAAAAGCTCTTCATTCTGGTTACGTTCATAACATTTATTACGTAGATCACTTTTTAACCCGTTGTGGTCACACCTCAGAATAATAACGTGTTGGTCATAAGGGGTCAGGTGGACCCCACGTGGAAAAACCGTTGCCATTCTCCTTCTATTTAATATATCGACTTTAAATTTCTATAGAACTTTTTTTAAGGTCTCTTCTTCAAGATCCAACAGTTTTTTTGCTTTTTAAATATTTTTTTCATAACAAAAAAATACGAAGAAAAAATTTTTCAAAATTTTAACTTTTTTACATAAAAATTCATAAAAAAATTCAATTGTTGAGATAAAGTGGAAATATATTGGTTTTGTACTTGCAAGATAGTATACTTTTTAGAAAAAAATCATTTATAACGATCCGTCGAAAAAACTATATTTATTTTGATGACTGAAGTGAGCAGTTTTGGTGAAATTTGTAAAACTAAAGAGGTAAGCGTTATCATGAAATATAACACTAAAAAATTTTTTTAAATATTAGATATTAGACCTCAAACTTCACCTGGGGTCAAATGGACCCCGAGTGACAAGAACGGGTTAAAACGAATGTTTATAATCCTAACCAGAAAGAAGATCTTTTTGGGATTTTTTTTTTACTTGCGCAAGTAGTACAAGTACTCGCTGGGAATCTTTCATCTTCTTTATCGTAACCTTCATCAATGTGCTTTTTGATAATTTTCTCAAGTTTTTTATTTATTCTGATGAAATTTAATGACTTTTTACCAATAATAATTTTTTTCCGCAAGGTGCATACACTTTTTTCCTATTTTCCTTATGATTTAACTTATGGTTTGTATGTTCTGGTACCCGTTTAAAAATTTTTCTTTGGTCCGGTCGGGCCAAATTCCAAAAAGTCATTTTTCCCCATACAATTTACATGGGAAACTTCAAGTCAAAATAGGCATGTGTTAAAATAAAAATTAAAAAAAACAAAAAAATAGGACATTTCTTTTTTCGGATTTCCAATAAAATTGAGGGACGCGAGACTCTGTAGAAAAAAAGTGTTTTTGGACCACCCTAGTGACCACCTATTTTGTGCGAGCGATATGCGTCGCATCAGTGACTTCACGCGTGCGAAATAAATCCGCACGCGTGCGAGTAATATGCTTAGCATATGCGTCTATAACTCTTATCAGGGCTTCTTTGTATATAACAAACCTTCCTTGAATGTTTTCTTATCCTTATAATCGTTACTCATAACACGCGCCATAATTCCTATCGTTGAGCAAATGAGGCAGTTACTGTTTAATATGCATCCTTTGGTTATTTATCAGGCCAATTAATTGCAGTCCCACTATTATTATCTCAAGTTTGTCGAAAAAACACCATCATTCATGAAAAGGAAGTCAACATCTTTCGACACGACGAAGATCGCTTGATACGGCTTGTAAAGCAGTGTAGAATTTCCGCTTAATACAGCTTTTATGTCTTTTAACGAAGGTGCAATTGAGTGTGATGTGCATTTTCCACGCAAAGGCTGGCATGGTTGTAGGGTGAATGTGCCGGATTATGTCAGATAGAGAGGGGAGCCAACTAAGCTTGAAGGGGATGGGCTATAAAATAGTCAGGGGTTCCTGAAGTGTTGAAGTAGATGGGGACGAATGAGGGTTGTTTAAGAGGGGTTAAAATGTTTACAAATAGAGGGATATAAATGAATAACAGCACACATGAAGACTGACACCTGATAGAGCAGACAAGTGAAACTTTATAGTTGATTACTCTAATGAGACAATTCCGATGTATTTCTTTAACTATGTTACCATACTTTTATTTTTGCTTATATTTTTGTATATCATTAAAAATTAATTAATTCTTGTGGACGAAATGAATGAAAAATTCTAATGTACTTGATTAATATTAATAATATAATTATTTTTTTCGAGGAAAGGTGGAAAATCTTTTCAAGACTCTCGGGAGGATACGCACTTCACAACCTTGTGGATTTCCACTCGCTAAATAATAATAATAATAATAATAATAATAATAATAGCTAGAGCGCGCAATTCGGTCATTGCGCTTCGCGCTCGGAGTTATATATTTTTCATGTGCAACTTACAAAATTTGTTTTTTATCTCAAATGAAAAAATGAATTTATTTACTTAAGGTGCTATCGACTTTATGGAGCACATTCTTATCCGGAAATTCGCGTTTCGCCCCCAATATTTGATTTAAAAATGATTTAACCCTAGCGCTTCACACTCGGCTCTATTCACCGAATAGAACAAATATAGAATATAATAAAAAGCACCAATTCTAGACTTTTGACTTTTCTTCTAATCTTGCGTTGTTTGGCTCAAAATTTGAATTTAAAATATTCCAAAACCATTTTCCACTCTTAATAAATAAACTATGTCTCCCACAAAAAAATATTCAAAGGAAAGTTTAAAGGTATTCGTAAAAGCAATTTGAATTTTTGATTTTTCAAGAAATTTCCATAACATAATATGACAATCTTATAGGGCGTGCAAAAAGCAACGTTTTCCCTATCTTGACTTTTTTTTCATTTCGTGCTTTGTTTAGCTTAAAATTTTCATTTTCGTTTTTTTTTTTTTAAATTTTGTAAAGGCTATAATTCTGATAATTTTTTTTATATAAAAAATTCATAAGGATAAATTGTTTGACTTTTTGAGTACTACGATGATCCGTTCATAGAACTTGTAAATAAGAAAAAACTGGTTTCAAAAATTTTCAAAATGTTCTAACTTTTGGAATTTTTATCCAAAATGTCTGTCTAGCGAATTTGACCGTCATTTTAGGACACATTCGTAAAAACATGTTTTTCGTGTTCAGGGGATCATAAAACGTGAACATTTGATAAAAACGTGGGGGGGTCAATTTTTAACGAATCCGAAACATTCTCTAATGAAAATGTAATAATATTGGTCCATATCTCAGAGGCTAACAGTAAAAGCATACTAGGAAAATGGTGGGAGAAAAAATGGGTTAAGAAGACTACAGGCAAAAGGGTGTTGCAAAAGAAATGAGAAAATCGAAGATTATATCGTATGTTTATATTTAACCTCGTGAAAGAACAACGTATTATATTCTTATATATCGCTCTATCACAGTTATATTAAAATATACGATATAATCCTCGTTTTTATTATTTCCTTTTTCATTCTTTTTTACCAGTAGTCTTCTTAATACATTTTAGCTCCTATCATTTTTTAGTCTGCTTTCACTCTCAGCCCTTCATCTGATCCGACAATAAACTTGATCAATTATGGGCATCATTTAGAACTACAATCCCACCAAATATCGTGACCCTATAGTTCAAATACTTCTTGAGTTATTACGGAAAAAGTAATGATGATATATACATTCACACACACGCGCGCGCGGACAATTTTTCATAACTTCATTTTCGGATTCCTAAGGTTCAATTATGTTGAGAAATTGTCAAAAAATTAAAAGCGAAAATTTTTATGGATCAAAACTTCCTTTATGAGGAAGCAATATATTTTAATATATGGGTCATTCCATTTCAAATTTACAACCAAATTTTTGATTGCGCTGAAACTTTTTTTT
>CAJFCP010000543.1:268414-287242 GCA_904066005.1 Synergus itoensis | reverse complement strand
GGGGGGATCGAGACTCTGTAGCATTGAAAAAATTTTTGCAATGCATTTTTGGACCACCCTAATGTGTATATGTGTACAATTTTCAATGGAAATTTAATGTACGTGCTTGAAACTAAATATAAATTCTACAAACAGTTCTGTTTTATCTATCATCATTAAAATCGCCTTCCAAACAAAAACATAGAAAGTTTTTTAGGGGTATTTTTTACATAACAAGTGTTTATTAATATAAGAACAAGTTCCATCGTTAAAAAAAATAGTTACATTATTATTGATTTTCTAAATCAAATATTTTAATCCATTACTTACAGAAATGTTATATTAATAAATATATTTTTTATTCATTGTTAATATTAAAGCAACAAAGTTCAAAACCTTAAACTATATATGTCATATGGCGAAGCATTCTAGGGGTAGATTTTCTGAACTATGATATTCTAAGGGTAAGCTTTTTATAACTCACGCTTATATTGTAATACAGAATCAATTAGAACAATTTTGTATAAAAACAGGATTTAAACAGCAAGATTCAAAAATATAGAAGGGGTGATTTCAACCCCTAAATATGTACTATTGACCAAAAAATTATTATTTATTTTTTATAGTCTGTGATCCTCTTTTCACCTGCAAAGTTACAAAAAAATTGGCATCGGACACCAACCTAACCCCCCTTGTTAGAGATAGGAGATAGAAAGGGATAGGATTTCTATCTTTTTACTTCGAGCAGGGCTGCTTATTGTGTACAATAAGGCTATTCCAACCTTACTGTTACAAGTAAATGCCGCTGAAATTTTTTACAGTGTAGAACGTTTATAAAACCAATTCTTCTGTTGAGAAGTGTTACATCCCCACGAGAGACTCGCATCTGTAAAAAAATTATAAAGATTCTTCGTTAGATGTTTCGACTAGAAATTAATAACTGATATTGAAATCTTCTTTGTTTTGTTTAATCCTCCTTTTAAAGAAAGAGATTTACGAATTCTTGTGTAAAAGGGAGACACAGATAAAGAGTGAGAAGTAAGTTTCTACTATTACCTTATTTAAAGTAGATTACTGATGCTTTCGCTCCTAGTGTTAGAATTGCTCCGATAAGGCGCTGTCGGTTGCCTTCGCTGGTAGTGGCTGAGGATCGTCAGCTGCTTCCTAATTTCTAGTAGAAGTTATCGAATTTTAGACGATTGACCCACTTGCTTATCAGCATTGTCCTAGGTCAGTGCTAAAAGGAACATTAGATCTCGGCTATGGAGCGATCTCAAGGTTTATTGCAGTTAAGTCGCTAAACGGAGAGATAATTTCGATGGTTTTGAGGATTTTGAAAGGTAGAGCACTTTTGATTATACTTTATAATTACTGACAATTGACGGACTAATTGCACTTGGTTCGAAGTTAAAGTTTCAATGTTCTTCTTGGTGATAACATGTTATTGTTGAATCTCCAAACTGACTCTCCAACTGTTTTTTTTTTTTTTTTTTGGTGCAAAATTGTATAAAACTGTGCAAAACTGAATTTGTATAGAATCTCCTCCTTTTTTAAGTAAAAAATTTCAACATAATATCTGTTTAAAACAGTAGCGGTTTGCTTAGAAGTATCTCAATAAATTTTAATTCATTTAAGTGTTCACGATCAGTCAGAATCAATAAAAACTCATTTAAACTAACCTCCAGTCGTAAATTTAAAAAACCGATAGAAAAGAAATATAATTCATACGAATTTAGACTTTAACTAAAAAAGCGATTACATAAATGAGTGATACGAATGAAGAAGAAAGATCGTAACATTTTTTATGTGCACCTAAATCTCATTCCGTCGAAAAGTTCGACATTTAAATCAGAGTTCTCCTTTAAAAGTTCCAGATTACGAGTTCCTCATCCATTGTGAAGGTCCAAGGCTTTTCAAACGAATTTCCTGAGGAGTATTATCCATTTCGATCTCAAATTAAAAGATCGTATCTTCTTCTCTCCCTCGAATCTCCAGTGATTTCTTAGATATTGGTATGTGGCGCTTTGCATATCTCTTATCAGAGAATACGAATATTGTATGAATACATACATATATGCCTTTAATCGAAACGGAATATTATGAATCTCTTGCTGTTTGCTGAAAGAGTCTGATTTCAAGAATATATTCTGTGAATTATAAAATAGTTTGCAACTCTATAGATAGGCGGACAGAAGGGGGATTTGAATTTTCAGTTAATATATCATTACAGAAATGGAAATTCAAATATAAGTTTATGTCTTGAAGCTTTGAGTTATATAGATTCAAATTAACATGAAAATTGCCATTTGTTTGAAATAGTGTCTGTACATTAACTTACATTAAATAGCTGATTCGTTACCTGTGTTTAAAACCTCTTTAAAATTCATAACGGGTTTTACCTAAGAGCATAAAATTAAGGAGTATTTTTACTTTATTTGCCGATATGAAGTAATAGCATCCGTTGCAGGATAGGACGACTAGCACTTTGAATGTTGGTCGATAATGTTTATGAAACGTTTTTATTTTATCACCGCTATGTGATATGAGCGAGATTGAAGTTTGATACGTACTTTATATAAGAGATTGGGAGTGACGAAGAGGGTCACCATGTGTGTTGAAGCGATATCATAAATAATTTCCTGTTGGAAAAAAGGACCCATTGCGCAAGAAACTTAAGGATGTCCAAACACGTCAGCACATATCTTTTGAACGTCGTAGTGGCGTTTTTAAGACGTTTAATATCAGTACGAAAGAAGTCCCTGGTACTTTCTAAGTCTCTAATCCTAGAATGGTTAATTTAGGTAATACATTACCCCAATCAAAGCTTAAAGTACACTGGGATTCCTATTCTGGTCAAGTCTCGGTTGGTGAGTTGACACTTATGGGATTTCCAAGCGGGTAAATGAATCAGGGCTGTATGTATAGGAACGTTCAAGGAAGTTTCATTTTCAAATTTTTAATTGATCTGTTATAAAAAAAAGCTTCCACAAAACATTATTTCAATATTTGTATTATTAATTAGCTATTTGTATCACAAATACTGTTTAATTACAATTTTTTAAAATTATGTTTCAAAAAATGTTTTAATTCGCAAAAATTGAAATTTGGAAAATTATTGCTTACGAGAGAATCTTCTTATATTAAAGCTTTATATTATTATTTCAAATGTAATGTAATAATTTCAAATACAATAACAGTTTTTCCCTAACTTTTCCTCGCAAAAACCTTGACTGGAAAAAAGCGCTCGTTCCAAGCGAGGAAAATCTGTCAGAAATCAGTAGAGGGGTCTTTCGAGTTAAAACTGAGCAGGAAATCCTAGTTAGTTTGTATCCAGATACAGGCAAGGAAAAACTATTCTCGTATTGAATGAGGAAATTTCATTGATTACTAATCAAGGATTTCTTCATTCAAATCTGTTCAGGAAATTCTAGTTAGGTTATAACTAGGCACTACGTAGCTTCTCTAGTCTAGTTTTTCCCCATTTCAACGCTATGAGTTACTTGAGAGTGTTAAGGGGTTAGTATCAAAGTTTTCACCTTTTTTTTAAGAATTTTTTTTTCAAATTAAAATTTATATTACAGATTCTAACTTCTCACACATGAATATAGATATAAAACACTATTACGAAAAATTTTTTTTTTTATTTTTAATGATAAATCTGGCTGGCATGGCTGCCTGAAGTTACCCATTTTAACTGGTCGCCATGATATCTCAAGTTTGGAGGCTCTGAAACACAAAAATCAATGAGATTTATAAAGAATAGACTTGTCGCTATCGCATGAACTAGGGTGGTTGAAATCCGAAAAAAAATAAATTCAAAATGGCCGACTTGAAAATTTCTCACCTTTTTTTTACCATAAATTGTTTTTAAAAAAGGGTTAAATATTAATCAATAATTATTATGATTGTAGCTCATGCGATGAAGACACATGTGCAGAATAACATATCCAAATTTCAGCCCGAACGACCCAATAGTTTTTTCTGAATCATGGCGACCAGGTTGTGAAACGTTGTTTCGAGAAATACGCGTTTAAATTTTTTACTCTAAAATACAGGGTGGTCCATTTTAATCTATAAGTATCTTCTAAAATACTTTATCTACGAAAAAATGGTTTAGACAAAAGTTGACCAGGACCGAAAGGGCAATTTCATTTTACCATCAATTTTGACCTAGAGTTCAATTTTCAAGGTCATTTCAAGGTCAAGACGATTTTTTTAATTGGGACCGCTATTTTTAACTTACGTTGTTTTGCGTTTTTCGACCTGTTCTCAATATTTATGACCAAAATAACGATTAACCCAACAATTCTACATATATTTATTATAAGAATTTGCACTTTTTAGAAAATCGATTATTAAAAAATTTTCTTTGGTACTAACCCCTTAACGAAAAATTGGACCAATTTCTACTAGGGAATAATTTGGAACTAGTGACGGATCCGAATTCGATGAATTGTACTCAAGTGTACACTCTGGTACACTCGGGAAGTGTGTGGGAAAATGTTCGCTACCTTTGCACATTTTTCCATACACTTCTGATACACTTATCAAGTGTAAACTTGAGTACACTTCATCGATTTCGGATTCGTCAAGGACCCTAACCATAAATCACTTTAATTGTACGACTGTCAATCTCAGTTAGTGAACGAGTATTATTGTTTCCTGTAAGTTCAGTACGGCAGTGAATATCGTCCAGTGGACTAGAAGACATTACATCCTGAGCACTTCGTAAAAATATCCCTAAGAGGGATTTGGATAGCTGGAATGCAGAGAATAAGTCAATGCAAAGCATATTTACAAAGGACGGTGTTGCGTCTCGCAGCGGCATCTGAAATTTCAGGGACGGTGTCTTGTAAAACAAAGAGTTTCCTGTCTCCAGGCAGGGAAAACGTGTCCAGGCGCCCTCCTCGGCGAATTCTGGCTGCCTTCTGGCAACGGAAAACTCGGAATTTCGCAGGTGACCAATCTGATCTTCTACGGCCATTAAGTGAAACTCTTCGAGACAAAGTAAACAAAAGGGTGTTGGCGTCTTCCTTAGCATCGGCGTCCTGGGAATGACACTGAACGTCGTAGCGCAAATGAAAGAAGAAACTCTTCTTGTCAGGGCGAGCGGCGAAAGAGAACTAACTCTGGAGTCGGTAAAAACGAGATTGATGAGTGACGAGCCGCTCTGTGGCTCGCCAACCGAAATTCGAAGACCTTCGGGTCCCTTCTGTGCCCTCTAGTTTCGGATAGGAAAGTGAAAACTTATTGTGAACGGTTTTTATTGTGAACCTATTGTCCAGCTTTTGAGGCGCACCTATTTCTGTCCTATTTAATTTAAGTGCTCCACTATAGAATAATGGACATGTTCATATTCCTTTCATTCCGCTTAATTTATATGTTCAAATAATTCTGTTTTTTTAAGAAAGGACAAAAGCGGCTTATATGACCTTAAAGCGTGACTATTCTTCTTTTGAATTCCGCTTTTTCTTCATCGGTTATATTGTGAAGAAATATTATTTGTTATTGAACAATTTTGGGGAAATTTTATTTTTTTTTGCTTCCTCATAGAGGAAGCATTGTAGTGGTGTCAAAATCCAGTTTCCAAAAAACGGTTTTTTGTAACATATTTCAAAGGCAATATATCTAATATGATGTCCTGAAAAATGTATGTATGTATGTATGTATGTATGTGTAACGGTCTGTTTTGCTCGTAGGGGGGGTGGAGCCTCCCTAATTTGCCCTACCGGACGCTTCAGTCGAGCCAGGGTCGATTTTAAGGGCAAAAAATAAAGTAATAACTTGTTTTTAATATCAAAAGTAACAAAGGTTATATTTTCCTATCCAAAAAAAGTACAAATCTAAATTAATATCTAAGTGTGAGTGTAACGGTGTATTTGTTTATAGTGTGTGTGTATGTGTGTGCGTGTGGAATTAACATAATTAAGTGTGAATGTGTGTGTATGAACGCGGTTACATTGCTTATGTGTGTGTGAAATGTGTGACTCTACTAGAAATAAATGGTGTGTGTGTGAGAAGTACGCATGCGAGAGAGAGAGAGAAGTTACGTCGGAGTGCGCGTAGTTATTATATCGGTACCTGCGAACAATAAGCGGTGTAAGGCATTACGCAAGCGTACACTGAGAAAAAAAAGTATTTGAATCAAGAAATATTTCTTTGATTCAAAGAAATGATCGAGCAGAATGTGGCGGCATAAATATTTCTTCAGTTCAAAGAAATATCTTTTTGTGTCTAAGAAACGTAATGATGAAAGCAAAGAAATATTTATTTGATGCTGTAAAATTGTTAAATTTAAAAAGCATAGTTTTTAATTCAAAGTTTCGATAACATCGAAGTAAAGAAATATTTCTTTGTGTACAAAAGTTAGACACAACAAAATTAGGTTCTTCCTCTCAAAGGAATCAATTCCTTGACTTTAATAATCACACACTCCGAAATTAGGAAATATTTCTTTATATCAAAGAAATGGACCCCAAAGAAATTATTTCTTTGACTCAATGGACGAGTTTTTTTGACTCTAAACAAAATTCAATAAAATCACGTAAATAATTCCTTTGACTGAAAGCAATGGAGCCAAAGAAATGCATTTCTTTGGATCCAAAAAATTTTTTTCTCATTGTATTCTCATCAGAGAAGGTATTAAATTTGTGTACAATTTGAATAGTAGCATTACTATTTATTTTTGAAGCCACATGTCTTTCACGTTATTGTGAGTAGAATAAGATTTTAATTTAAAAAAGATTCTATATGAGTAAAATTTGTTAAAAGGTATTATACGTTAGATTTTGGATTAAATGATGATTGAAAACCAGAAATGCAGAATAATTCAAATAATATAAACAAGGAATTGGCAATTAAAGTCGTTGAGAGAGAAAACAGTTAATTTAAATAGTCGGGCGTATATTATCTTATAAACAAGAGAATGAGTCAAACAATCACCTAACTAATACCAGTAAATCCATTATACACAGAATAATGCCTTCTCAAAAGGTCATTAAGACACAATAAATAAATTGACGTTAGAATCACCCGTAAATGTGAAATAATAAAATTTCCGTTACATAAATATTAGCCGCTAACATAACGTAAAATATCATAAACTATAAATTCAGATAAAATAATTTCAGATCCGAGTCGAACGAAACATCCAAATATAAATATTAATCGGAATTAGCACTAGCAATAAAAATTATTCAAAAACCGCAAATCAGGAATATCACGCTCGGACGACAGTTCGTGAGAAACGGACTGCAAATATCAAAATTTACGCAAATAGCACTAAAAATAATCAAAAATGTCATACACATACTATAAATAATACTAAAATCATACAATCATACAAGTATAATTAATATACAATCACGAATAATAATATAAACGATATTACTTTGGGAGCCAATTGGTCGGCAAAATTACATGAAATACCTGGACGAATCGAGTCGATGAGGAGTGGATTTATGCAGATGGTAACCATAAACGGGAGTCAGATTTGAAATCGTCTGGCCCTGACAGCATGTCACAAAAAGTCCCGATCTGGCTCTCAACGTCTCGCAGATTATCCACTTTACAGGCAATTTTCCGTAGATTCGGAAACATTCAAATTCGGCAGCCTACTTCCAAAAGTCTCCTCAAATTCGACACGACAGCATATATACAACAATAAAAAATGTTTGCAAGAAAATGAAATACAAGCCGCCACTCTGTAACAAATAAATACACACACACACTGTAGCAAAATCACTCACGACTATAAAAATGATTACAAAATATATAATAATGCGCGAAAGAAGATTTACCTCTCAGAATCCCTCTAAGCTCGAGAGAGCGGCGCGCAAAGGTGCTAATTGCCTAGCTAGCGATCAATTTATAATTGATTTCCAAAATCAGACTAGCTCGGCTATTACCTCGCATTTCCCTACTCCCCACTCTCTAGATAGATCAGACAAACTGATTGGCTTGACCATCTCGCGTCATTCTCATATTAATACGTCTTACAATTTTAATAAAGCGCGTAACTCAAATACACCGCTTCAACGTTTTGTGACCCCCTGAACCCGAAAAACATGTTTTTACGAATGTGTCTCTCTGTCTGTCTGTGTATCTGTCTGTGTCTGTGAATCTGTTTGTGTCTGTGTATCTGTAGATTTTTAGTTTGTGAGCATAATAGTTTTCGAACGAAGTACCTGATTGGATTGGCCTTTGGAGCATTTTGAAAATTTTTGAAACCACTTTTTTTTTAATTTACAAATTCTATGCACGAATGTTCGTAGTACTTAAAAAATCGAACAATTTTCCTTCATGACTTTTTTGGATAAAAAAAAAATTGAAAGACATAACATTTTGAAAATCCAAAAAAATGAAAGAAAATTTAAATTAGAAGCCAAACAACGCACGATATGAAAAAAAGTCTAAAGATGAAAAATGTTTCTTTTTGAACTCCCTATAGGAGAGGAATAACAATTTTTTGAATTTCCTTAAAAAATCGGAAATTCAAATTTTGAGCCAAATAACGCGAGATGCAGAGAAAATGATAACAAACATAATTATTGGTCTTAGAAAGATCTACAAGTTCTTCTTTGGCCATTTTTCAATAGGATGAGTATTTTTCGTTTTAATCATGATAAATATTGTTAAACAGAGCCGAGCGCGAAGCGCGAGTGCCCTTATGAGAATGTGCTCCTTAAGGTCGATAGAACCTTAAGTAAATTAGTTTTCTTTTGCATTTCAAATTGTAGTAACTTAAATAAGAAATATATAGGCACAAGTCGCCCGAAGGGCGCAAAAGCGTCCGGCAGGGCGCAAGCATCGCGAGGCGCGCAAGCTTCTCGAAAGGCGCAACACGAAGCGTGAAGCTCGACGTGTGAAGGAGAATGTGCCCGCGGAGCGGGCAGATTATTCTACCTACTTTTTCACTTGATATCTTCAATTCTCGCCAATAACTATATTCCTTTCTATACCCTTTATTCAATTTCTATTGCCAATGATTCTATCCTAGTCCAGTCAATAAAGACACGAAAAAGGCCTTGTCTTGAAGAAGGTCAGTACAAAACCAAACTTGGCAGTTATCATCATTTTGAGGTCCTAATCAAAACCCAAAACACTCTTGCAAATCATGTTTCTTTAAAACATCTCGTTTAAAATGTACTTTAGAGCAAAAGTAGTTATATGAAAATTTGTAGAGCATACAATTTCCTATTACTTTTCTTATAAACAAATTTTTCTCATATTAGTAGTTTACGAGTTATGGCAGAGAAAAGCGGAGCACTTTCGTGCAATTCGCAAAAAATGTAAAATTTTACCTTAAAATCTGTAAGATTATTTATTGTTATCGATATTATAATATTATAACTTGTCTAACTTGGACAGCAGGATAACTCGAAACTTTGCAAAGTTTTCGAAAATTGTTTCGAATAAAAGTTGTATGATTTAGAAGGGGTCAACTAATGATGACGTCAAAATTGACCTTGAATTTGATTTTCAAGGTCATTTCAAGATCAACTTTGTTTTTTTTTTAATGGAAATCCCTATTTTTGATCCCGGATTCAGAAAGAGCGAGAAATTCTACGTTCAAGTATGTACCAACTCATCGGTAAATTTTAACCTTGAAGTTAATTAAAGGTCATTTGAAATCAACAAAGTTTTCTGAGAGGTCAAGGTCATTCCTGAAGTAAATTTCAACGAGTAATTCAATGGTTACCTTCGATTTGTCCTTCAATTTGATTTTCAAAGTCATTTCAAGTTCAACTTTGTTTTTTTAAATAGGAACCCCTATTTTTGACCCCGGATTCGGAAAGAGCGGGAAATTCTACGTTCAGATGAGGTACCATTTGTGGGCTTTGGGAGGTTCAGGTAGGTTATCTGCAGGACCCCGTAACATCAGAGGCCACTGAGCAGTTTCGAATAGTGCCCAGTCTCTCCCCGCACACCCTCAACCCCTCTATCGCTCATATACCCCTCTCCCCCTCACACCCCCTCTCCACAACCCTCACCACACTCTCTCTCTCCACCCTCTCTTTCAAGTTTACATATTATAATACGTTGATTTACTGCAGTCTTTCTCTTCGGCTTATTTATTTAGGTTTATTTACTTGCGTTTCTATTCGCTACTATTTTCATTATTAGGAGGGAAAATAACCCATGACTTGGGTATACATACTTAAACGTAGAATTTCCCGCTCTTTTTGAATCCTGGGTCAAAATAAGGGTTTCCATTTAAAAAAACAAAGTTGACCTTGAAATGACTTTGAGAATCAAGTTCAAGATCAAATTGAAGGTTACCATTAAATTCATAGTTGAAATTTACTTCAGGAATGACCTTGACCTCCCGGAAAACGTTGTTGATTTCAAATGACCTTTAATTGATCTCAGGGTTAAAATTTACCGATCATTTGGGTACATACTGGAACGTAGAATTTTCTGCTCTTTCTAAATCCGGCGTTAAAAATAGGGGTTTCAAATTTAAAAAACAAATTTGACCTTGAAATAACCTTGAGAATCAAGTTCAAGGTCAAGTTTGATGTCATCATCAATTGACCCCCTCTGAATCATACAACTTTTATCCAAAACATTTTTCGAATACTTTGCAAAGTTACGAGTTATCCTGCTGTCCAAATTAGAATGGGACACACTGTATATGTTAAATTTGGTTAATTATATTTTCACTATTTGGAAACCGAAAGTTTGCAATATGAATGTTTTGTGCTTCATCCATAAAAATGCCAACTTCATGATGAACATAGCTAAGGTTTTCAAACAAAATCATAGCAATGATCTTAACACACTGAAATCTAGATTTGAGTCCCCTAGATTTCTGTCATTCTGAGAAGTTAGGTTGCTCCCAAACATAGATGAGGTGAGGTGAGGAGTCGAGAAGGGAACACTGGTACATACGCCGCTGACTTACGACCTGCACGTTCCCTTGATATGTGTCCGCTGACCAACCAAAATGGGACTCAAATCTAGGTTTCAGTGTACCGAGTCTATCTTTTGTGGTTAAATGGATTTTTTTTTAATCATACAGGGCTGAACTTCAAACTTTAGTGTAAGAATAGTTAAAACGGTGTTTTTTATTTTGATAATTATTAATTTTTTCAGTTTTAGTCAAATACGCTTTGCTTATTAGCAAAATTAGCTACATAGCAAGGCGACTAACTCAGAGTCTCTCCTCATGCCTCATTTCGCAAAATTGATCCAAGACCTGTTAACCAAATTTGATTGGGATGTTTTCCTCCACCTTGCGTACTCTCCAAACCTCACTCCGAGTGACTACCACCTATTTCCGTCAATAAAAACCTTTTTGGGTGGCAAACTGTTCTCTAATGATGAGGAAGTAAAGAGCGCCGTTGACGACTGACTGCGCAATTTGGGCCCGCAGTGGTATGCTATGGGTTTGAAGAAAGTCTGATCCCGCTTCACGAAATGTTAGGAAAGACTCGGTGACTATGTTGAAAAATAGTTTACATCCGTAGCTTTCTAACCGCATAATTTTTTTCTTGAATAAGTATTTCTTTTATTGTTTCCGAAATAGGGAAACTTACTTTTGGGATGACCCTTGTATATTGGTACTTGTAATATATTCAGAACAAAATTATGAGATTTTTTTGAGCTGCTCCAGAATATCTGATTTCCAACGTGTAAATAAAATACGAGAAAATCGCAGATTATTTCGTATTCTATACGTATTGCACACGTAATCTATGATCTGCATAAAGGCCAATACAGGAGAGGAATTCTTCCTTAGAAAATAACCTACCTTTTCTTTGTCTAGGGTTATGATTTTTATGAGCCTTTCTTATGCATGAATAACATAATCGATTTTTGACTGATTCTTGACCCTCAACTCTCCCACTGACCGATGCAACGAGGTACTTGATGTTTTGACCTATTTTATCTATCGGAACGTTCTGTTTATGCCCTTAGAGAGTTTATTGAATCAAATAGGATTTTAAAATCATTGTGCAAAGTTGCGATAGAGGAGCTGTTATGTTTCAAGTTACTGCACTATATTTAAAAGTTGAGTCATATTGATTTAATTGACGAGTTGTCAGGAAATAATTGTCGTCTCACGACAGGAACACTCTGTTCAAACGTTGAAAACTTTAAAAAAAAAATAGATTACTCGTTATGCATAGAAAACGAGAACAATGTTCGTAATGTGAAAAAGGAAAAAAAGATCATAAAGACTTATTCTGCGTGACTGAAACCTTTACTTAGAGAATACAAATATCGATTCTATCTCATATTCTATAAAGGGTTCAAAAGTGTAGGTATAATAAAGAAAATGAAACTGTAAATAATATTAGGAAGAAAAATATTATGTAATCATTGTATATTGTTCATTTTGGAAAAAACTTAATTATTTTGCTAATGAATTTAGGAGGTAAGTGTCTTAGAGAAATAAATTTGTTTTTAAATTAATACCCTAATCATTATATGTTAAGCTTTCAGTAAAAATGAAAGGCTTTAATCTGCACTTTAATTCGCAACAATATTGCGAAGATGTTCCTCAAGATTGTTGAGGCAAAAATTTGTTGTTTCCGATAGTAAGTGTCGATAAATTAACCTCGGGCCGTAGGAAACCAATTGCGAATTGTCGGAGTAGAACACACGGCCCAGACCTCGTCCAATTTCGGCAGCCAAAGATCGGCTAACATTATTGGTCTAATATCGGAATTTTAATCGGCGCAGTCTTGTCTCAGTACTGGCACAGTAGATCGGCATTTTAATTTTACCAAGCTTTCTCCGAAGCTTGGCTCAGTAATGTACCATTACTAGGCCGAAAGTCGGTATTACTCTGGCAAATCATGTTGGAAGTTATAAAGCCAGAGTCTGGCCAGTAACGGCCCACAGTGTTCTATTTTTCAAAAAAATGGACAAAATGAAATATCTCACGATCGAAAAATGATAGAGACATGATTCAAACGGCATTTTAAAGCTAAAGTAATAGGCAACAAAGGAAAAATAGCCCGGTTCATGAAAATCAAAATTTCGATCTTCATATTCAAGGTCAAAGTTTAACATTTTTGAAAAAAAAAAATGATTTAAAGGACATATTCTTTTTCGTCGTGAAAAGAACTATCCAAAAATGCCCTCGTACTAAAAAAAAAATTTGTTAAAAGTGTTAAAATCGCGGAAAATCATTTTTTTTTCAAAAATGTTAAACTTGGACCTTGAATATGATGATCAAAATTTTGATTTTCATGAACCGGGCTATTTTTCCTTTGTTGCCTATTACTTTAGCTTTAAAATGCCGCTTGAATCATGTCTCTATCATTTTTCGATCGTGAGATATTTCATTTTGTTCATTTTTTTGAAAAATAGAACACTGTGCGGCCCATTAAAGGACCGAAAGTCGGAATGACTACGTCAAACCATTTTAGAAGTAGTGATATACACCATTTTTACGACGATCATTTTTATTATTTAGGAGGTTTTTATTTCTCAGTATTTGAAATGAAATAATCTTGTTATGTATTTCTTAGTGTTTAAATAGGTAATATAATTTTTTCGAGAATTCGCGGATTTTTCGAGAAGATCAACGAGAGTCGTCGTCGACGATTAGAGTAGTTCATCAGCAAGCAATCGACGAGGGTCACGCTTCAGAACCTTCCGTCTCATCACGCGTCTCTCGATTGTACCCCGCGTTATTGTTCTCCACATCGCTAAATAAACCTTTTTCTTGTGCCAGTGCGCTTTTTTTAATTAGTGTTCCGTTTTGTTTTTTTTTCTTATTTTTATTTCCCTCGTTTTTACAATTGTGTCGATCGGTTATCCCTCCCCGGAGGATTGACCGCAGATCACAATTGCGATCGGTCGAAAGGTACTGATTCGTCAGTGACCTTCGATCATTTTGTCGCGTCCGTGTCCCTTCCATTTCTAATGCGTTTTCAGGTTTCACGAATCCGGTTCGGTCTCCGACTTCGCGTTTTTCCCGTATTCGCGATTTAGAAAAATCCCCCTTATAACAGTAAAACCAGCTGTCAAGTTGTATCAACTTTTGTGCTTATTCAATGAGCACTTTGCTTCCTGTAAGCAAATATGATTTGCTTCTCCATAGAGGAAGCATTAAGTATTTAATTTTCTTTATATCAGCATTAAATTTTAATTATTTGAGAAGTTATATTCGAAAAACTCTTTTTCGAAAATTACAATAAAGCATAACTTCCTTATTTTTAAATGAAATGGATTAATCTTATAGGTCAATCGATTCGTCTGGACATAAGGAATCTTCATTTCCATAACACCAGCTTTAAATTTTTATTATTTGAGAAATTATAGTTGAAAAATTGAATTTTTAAAAAATAATTTTTTATAACTTTCTTATTTCTCAATGAAATGTATTAATGATATAGGTCAATCGATTCATCTCGACACAAAGAATATTTATTTTCCTTACGTAAGGTCAAAATTTTGATTATTTGAAAAGTTATAGTTGAAAATTAATTTTTGAAAATACAATTAACCATAACATCCTTATTTTTTAATGAAATGCATTAATCATATAGGTCAATCGATTCGTCTCGATGAAAGGAATCTTCATTTTCCTTACATCAACTTTAAATTTTGATTATTTGAGAAGTTATAGTCGAAAAATGATTTTAACTAAAATTGTAAAAGTACACGAAACGTAAAATTTAATATTTTGGTAAACCATTGTAAAAAAATTCAACTTGGTAAATAGTGGAATAAATATGCCAAATTTCATCAATTTATCTATACGCGTTCTAAAGACATTGCAGGATACACACACATATAGACACACACACACACATACATACATACATCCGGACAATTTTTCAGGACATCATATTAAATATATTCCACTTAAAATATGTTCAAAAAACGTTTTTTTAGAAACTGGATTTTTGTTACCACTAAAAAGCTTCCTCTATGAGGAAGCAAAAAAGCCAGAGTCTGGCCCATCAATGACACTTTACTGGGCCAAAAGTCGGTATTACTCTGGCAAACTATGTTGGAAGTTATAAAGTCAGAGTCCGGCCAGTAACGGCCCACTAAAGGGCCGAAAGTCTGTATATTACTCCGGCAAATCACGTTGGAGGTTAAAACGCCAGATTCTGGCCCAGCAGTGACACTTTACTGGGCCGAAAGTCGGTATTACTCTGGCAAACCATGTTGGAGGTTAAAACGCCAGAGTCTGGCCCAGCAAAGGCACTTTACTGGGCCGAAAGTCGGTATATTACTCCGGCAAATCATGTTGGAGGTTAACAATCCAGAGTTCGTCCCAGCAACAGACCATCAAAGGGCCGAAAGTCGGAAAAATGTGTAATTAAGGAAGATATTAATTTGGTCAAAAATTTTTATTCTGTCAATAAAATATCCTATTATATCGATAAATGGTTTAGGTTATTGACTTCCGTCGGATAGGTCGTGCGTTCGATTACTTCCGCGTTGTGTGCGAAATTTCATTTGTTAAATAAGCTTTAAAATTTACAAATAACAATTAGTTATAAGTATATCCATAATATATCTACGAATAAATCATGTTCTTAATTAATAAAATTTATTTATATTTTTTATTATAATTTCTCAGTGTAATGGGTCATTAAAATATGCTGATTTCGGGTCAATACTGGCAGCCAGTTTTGGGCCGAGAATGGCAGCCAAGCCTTGGCTGCTAAGTGCAGGCCATAGTTATCATTACGTTATCATTGGCGCGGTAATGGCAGCCGAGCTTCGGCAAAATTTTTGCCGACTCTGGGCCAATTCTGGGCCGTATGTGATTTCGCACTTGTGAATTCTAAGATAATTAATATTAAGGTGATGGTGTGTTCGTATGTGCTTGGTAAACATTCTTGTGTGTGCTTAATGAGTGTCATCGGATCGTCAAGGTTAGAGATGTTAGCTTATGGCAGGATTGTGTGCAATACCTTGCGAGTGCGGAATACCGAACGAAAATACGGTAATCAGTAGTTTCCCTTGTGCCCCCCGGAGGCTCTTTGATATGCAACCCTTATCTCCCACACCCAGCACGTACACCTCACCCTTCTCTGCTGTGCCTTTCTTGTGGAAAGCCATCCAGACGATGCGCTCTAAAATCTGATGTTCACCAATGGATCGACTGAATTGAACTTTCAAGAGACAAAGATTTTCCGCAGGGGAAGATTATCTAAAATGACCTATTTTTTAAATGCGACATTCGGAGGAATGTCTTATTCATAAATCATTCGTATTCATAAATCATGTAAGAGAATTCGGTAGTCTGACATAAATTTTTACATACCTACTTGGCTCGTTTGAAACAGAATAAAATATGTAACATAATATTTTGAAGTAATGAAAAGTATTTCTTGGGGTTTGAACACATTTTTCACTTTCAAACACTAGTACATTAATGAATTTTTAAAAATTCAAATAAAATAAAAGAAATTATAAACTTTTTTAACCCGTTTTGGTCACTCGGGGTCCATTTGAACCCAGGCGAAATTTGAGGTCTAATATCTAACATTTTCTTAAAGAAAAATTTTTTTTAATGTTATATTTCATGTTAACGCTTACCTCTTTAAATTTACAAATTTCACCAAAACTACTCACTTCAATCATCAAAATAAATATGGTTTTTTCGACGGATCATTATAAATTATTTTTTTCTTAAAAGTATACTATCTTGCAAGTACAAAACCAAAATGTTTTCACTGTATCTCAAAAATTGAATTTTTTTATGAATTTTTATGTGAAAAAGTTAAAATTTTGAAAAATTTTTTCTTTATATTTTTTCATTATAAAAGAAAAACATTTAACAAGCAAAAAAACTGTCGGGTCTTAAAGAAGACACCTTAAACTAAGTTCGGTAGTAATTTAAAGTCGGTATATTAAATAGAAGGAGAATGGCAACGGTTTTTCCACATGGGGTCCACCTGACCCCTCATGACCAACAGGTTATTATTCGGAGGTGTGACCACAACGGGTTAAACCATTTTAAGAAAATTGAAAAAAAAGGTTTTCAGCTCGATTTCAAATAAAAAAAAAACTCGTAGCAACAAAAAATAATCGTGTGGGTTAGATTTTAATCATACATGGGAGAATTTCACGTTTGTAGTCATGATACAGAAAATTTTTCTCCTCCATGTGCTTAAATTTTATCGGAAACGTAGCAAAAGTTGCTATGCCTGCTTTAAAAGCTTTAAAAAAGGTGGCATTTACCAGACTACCCCTTAAATGAATGAAAAACGTATTCCAATCCGTTGTTATGTGATCCTTGCTTGGCCGTCGTCTTCGAAACTTATGAAAAAACGAGAGACTGACTCTTCTTCCGTAAATTCCATTTGGCGAACCAATGCACAGTGGAGCCAAAAACGTTTTCGAGGACAAATTGATATTCAGAAGCTAGTTGTGAGTAAGGAGTTGTGGAAAATGAATCTCGTCTCTCCGTAGCATAGTGGTTTAGAGCACCAGACTGGCAATTTGAAGTTCTGGGTTCAATTCCCAGCGGGGCTAGAGAGAATTTTTTCACAACTTAAAAAAGTTGTATTAAAATCATTTAACTATAATTATTATTGTCAACAATAATTTTATAGACAATTTATGATGCTCTCATAGAATTGTATGTTAATTTGAAATATCCTCAACAAAAATGGCATTTCCTATTTACAATTGTATGAGGACAAAAATATTTCTATACAATTATCATTGAAAATATTAATAATGGATTGTCATCGTGGTTTCTTAAAAAAAAACTTAAAAATTAGTTATTAACAGTTGGTCACGTTGAAAAAACAAAGTTTTTACCTTTACAAATAGGCAAAAAATGCAATTGTTAATTAATTTTTTTTTTTAAATTACAAATTATTATCAATTGATGGCAAAGAGTCATTGGTAAATAACAAAATGCTAATACATTTAAGGAAATTCAAAAAGTTGTTATGCCAATCCTATAGGGCGTTCAAAAAGAAACATTTTTTACCTCTTAATTTTTTTCATATCGTGCGTTGTTTGGCTTCAAACTTAAGTTTTCGTTCATTTTTTTGAATTTTCAAAATATCCTAAAAGTTTTACAATTTTTTTATTATCGAAAAAATTCATTAGGAAAAATTGTTCGACTTTTTGAGTACTACGAATATCCGTGCATGGAATTTGTAAAGTTAAAAAAAAGTGGTGTTAAAAATTTTCAAAATGCTCCAACTTTTTGAATTTTTATCCACAATTACTGGCCAACGAATTTGACCTTCATTTTAGGACATTAAAAGAGTATACCAAAGGCCAATCCAACCGGTCAAGTCTTTCGAAAGTTATCGTGTCCACAAACGTGGACATTTGACAAAAACTGGGGGGTTAAATTTTACACAAATCTAATACATATTCTCTTTGATGAGAATGTAAAAATTTTTAAAATCAACATTTTTTTCACTATTTGCAGCTCTATAAAAATTTAAAGAAACAAAACTTCAAAAATCGGCCTCAACAGATGTCTTAAGAATTTCATGCTGAATTAAAAAAAAAAGAAAATTGAAAATCGATGAAGAGTTGCGGCCTAGTCTAGAAGTTATTTTGAACATCGTTCTTTCATTTCGCTGCACTGTGCGCTAAAAAGAAAGCTTCAATTTTTTCCTTGAAAATCATATAGAGTCGGAAATGGGATGAGAAGAATAGTTCAAAACACAGAAGGTCTTATGTGCAGGGTAGTGATGGTAAATATCGACAAAAAAACGTATCGATATATATCGATATTTTCGGACAATGTATCGTTACGTATCGATACATATCGATATCTTCCCCCTCTCCTCTGAATTATTAAAAATGTAAATAGACCAATGGAACATTTTTTGGCGCGCATGCGTCAGTAATAATTTGAAATTTGAATTTCGGGTGAGAGACTGTAATCTACATTAT
>CAJFCP010000543.1:247412-263031 GCA_904066005.1 Synergus itoensis | reverse complement strand
GCCTTGCAACTGCGGTCGCCCGCTCTCTGTAATCGGCGTTCGTCATTATACGTTGCCATAGCGGCTGCTCCTGCCCCAATGGATACACCCATGGTTTCCATAATTTTCAACAATGGTTTAAAACCCTCGTTGAATGTGCAAAGTGCACAATTTGTCGCTAATTCCACGATGTTTTTTCCGGAGAAAATGTGTTTGGGAGCTAGGTGTCAAACGGTGGAGTTGTAAGACTCATTGTTATTTTGTGTATTAGCTCCCAAACACCGGCGTAGCAAGTCATCTGTAGAAAGATCTTCGTAGATTTTCTTCAAGGCCGGTTGAATATTTTCGTCAAGTGCAGGGGGGTGGTGAAAATCTTGAAGATTATTTGAAGCCTCGGCCACCCAGTACTTGCACCACGAAGTTTTTCCTGGAGGACACAAGGAGTGTTGAGGATTCACGTCTGTAGAAATTTTATGATAGAATGTTGCCCATGTGCCGTCTCTCATTCCATCGATTGAGTTAGAATTTCGTCGAATCGCAAGTTCATAATACTTTGAGAGCTCGAGCATCACTTTATTTGTGAAAGCGGCAGTCTTCACTTTTGGTGTATCATCTTTCTTTTTCTTGGCTGCACGTGTCTTGCCCTTCGATGTAGGTTTTGAAGTTGTTTTTTCGTGTTGATTGTTCATCAGTATTTTCTGAGTTTTTTTCTGCTGGGTGAGATTTTGCTTTGCATCTTGAGCACGCTTGTACATTCTTTTTTTTAATATGAAGTACGCACTCCATTTTACTCACTTCTACTTCCTCTCCGTAGGGAGACGTATCTTTTAAATTCTTGAATGTTTTTGTGTCACAATCACCAATGTAATTTTTATAATATACGTTGTACAATTGAACGGACCTGTTGAACATTTCTATAACGCCATCCACTTCCATCTTGTCAGAACTGCCATTATAGTTGGCAGTACAGTCTTTCTGATGTTCTTCGTACCAAACCTCGTAGTCTGCGTCATCCTCCTTTCCAGTTTTTTTCATCCAATGGATTTAAAATATGTTTACAAAAATTACTAGTAAAGCAAAGCCCCCCTAGTAAACAAATAAATATAATAGAATGACAAAAAAGAATCATTTAAAATAACAAAAGTAAAATTTGTTTATAAGAAATTTTTATTTTTTAAACAAATTCAATGTTTTTATATTGAGAAGAAACATTGAATGTACGTATTTAAATAGAAATTTCAACGTAAGAATCTTCAATGATTTCGCACATTACCAGCAGCCTCATTCTCATCCTGCTCTTCTTTGACGGCCTTCCGAAGTACAGACTGGGCAACAGTACGCGCAGCGGAATAAATGCTATCAAGTATCTTATAATATGACGATTTTGAGATTGACAGCTCGAAATCCATGAACCCGCAAAAATTACGTATGCCGTGATAACCAACGCCGAGTAATCGCATGACGAAAATAAATCGACCGACCGATTATAGGACTGCTTGGAATTAATTCTTCATAATCACAATTGCACTGCATCGCCAACTTAAAACCCAGTCCTTTTTCACTCCTTCATAAAAATTTTACATCACCCTTGCATTTTTTGCACGAAACAAGCTCTTGCAGAGAATGAAACAAATTTAAATGTACAATGAAGTACCGCAGAGTATCGTCGATGTTCACGTCAAAATCTCTATTTTTCGCCGAGATTTTTTGGGCTGATGCACTCGTATTCGCGACATTTTATTCAGCAGTGTACTGATTTCCAGAAAAACGTCTTTTCTTTGGACGAGACGGCCTCAACCGATTACAATCTCTACCACTTTTCTTGTCCAGCATCGGGAAGAACGCAACGATCAGCACGAATACAACAGTGAAAACTTATAATTTTTCACTTCAAGATACGTTTTTTTTTTTTTTCAGAAAACAAATTCGGGTTAACGTCACATGTGAATATTGAAAAAATTAGAGGGCTATGATAAGACGGCCAACTCAATGTACTTATTGTGCGTTTCGAGCGCAGGAGGCCTTGCGGTATAATTTATTTTTCGGACACTTCCGAAATGTTTTGAGGTAAAAGGAGGTTCGTACCTCATTTTTAAGGGTCTATAGTGACTAAAAAAAGAAAAAAAAAAATTCGATTTTTTGAAAGTTTGAAAGGAGGCTACTCCCTTAATATTGCGGGTACATATATGTATGTCTCGAAGACGTCTTTAGGACATCCTTAATTTTTTTCTCATTGGGAAATATTAGTTTGTTAAATAATATTTTATAAATTATTATATATTAAAAACTTTATAAATTGGAATGACCCACCCTTGAGTAGAAGACCCTATTCTGAACGCTCCGAATATCACGTTTAACTCTACAACCTATTTTTCCTATTTAATTAGCAGAAAATATGAAAGAAGTAAGTTAATCTTTTATTCTTCTGCGAAAAGTACGTGAAATGTCTGTTAACTTTGAAATTCGCCTCGCAAGCACATTAAAGGATGAGAGAAAATTCCGCTCCATCTTAGTCCATCGGTGAGATACAAAATAGCGTAAATTTTGCAGGTGTCTCGGATCTTATGGGCTGAACAAAAAAGAGAACGTAGAATGAAAAAGAAAAAAATACATGGCTAGGATGAGAAGAAGGATGAAATGAAGAACTGGCCCCGACGATATCAGACTGTAATAATGTTTGGGCGCTGCTGCAACGTCCAAGATAAATCGTCGACGTTGGATCAGCAGTTAAAATGTGAAATTGACTACAGCAAGCTTTTCTTGACGTACGACCGTAACACATTGCGAATTTCAACTTTTTAAGAAGAAAATATATTCCAATTTTCAGGTCTATTATTATATAAAAAACTAGGGGTGCAATTGTGAACACACATTTTCATCACACATCGCGCGCTTGCATTCGTTTACTAACCTTCATCGCTGCTATATATACTTTTATTTAAATTACATTAGTTTCAAATGAAGAAGAAAACTTATTTACTTAAGGTTCTTTTGACCTTAATGAATACATTCTCATCAGAGCACTCGCGCTTCACACTTTATATTTTATTTAAACATCATATAAATTATTTATAGTTATTTAAAAATTATAATCATATTAAACTCTATACCTCGGTCCGAGACTGTATATTCAGATATTACAAAATAAAGACAAAATATTTTTTCATTAACATGATTTAATGATTTATTCCTTATTTTGCATTAATCTTTATTCGCAGTCACTCTAAGAAATGTATCATTTCAATAAATGTATATTATTTTTATTCATAATATATGCATTCATCTCATATATGCATAAATCACATTCAAACCTTGCGATTTGTGTTAGGATTTTTTTAAAAAATATTTTTGGTGATTAAAACAAAAACTAATCATCATATTAAAAAATGGTCAAAGGAGAATTTGTAGATCTTTTAAAGACCAATAATTATTTTCTTATAATTTTCTCTGTATCACGCGTTATTTGGCTCAAAATCTGAATTTTCGATTTTGCAACAAAATTAAGAAACTTGTTACGTCAGTCCTATAGGATGTTCAAAAAGTTATATTTTTCATACTTTGACTCTTTTTCATATCGTGCGTTATTTGGCTTTAAATTAAATATTTATTTTTTTTTTAATTTTCAAAATGATCTAACTTTTTAAATTTTCATCAAAAATGGCTGACCAGCGAACTCGGCTTTCATTTTAGGACACTAAAAGAGTATACCAAAGGCCAATCCAATTGGTCAATTCTTTCGAAAGTTATCGTGAACGAAATATAAAAATCTACACACACACACAGGCATACACACATATTGGTAAAACCATGTTTTTCGGGTTCAGGGGGTCTCAAAACGTGAAGATTTAACAAAAAATGGGGGGGAGGTAAAATTTTACACAAATATAATACATTCTCTCTGATGAGAATATAAAAATTTTTTTATAAATATATATTATTTTGTGAAAATTGGTTAAGTTTTTAAAATTTATATCATGTACCTATTATTACTTTAACCCTTAAACGGCCAAAACGCCACTACCGGTACACTGCTCTTCGACGGCCAATAACTAATACTATTCGACACTAAAAAAAATTGAGACACATATATTTTTATTGCTTAAGATCTCCTCTTTCCGATGGTGTCAATGAAATTCTCAAAAAAATTTATTTATTATTCCAAAATGCAGTTTAAACAAAAAAAGAAACGTGATTTTTCGTACCTATTTTTTTTATGATCGATATTTCAAAGGTTTTCCAGTCTGTAATAAACCTGGGACTCCACTAACCGATGGAATTAATGTCTAAACTTTGAGAATCCATGGTTCAAAGATCGATTTTTTGTTTTAATATTTTCAAAATGGCGCCTTAATGGCAAAATTTTTGTGAAAACATTCATGAATTTTTTTACAATAAACGATGCCCTTTTCTAAAAAATTCTCAAGAGTAAAAAGTTCTTAGAATTAGCCAGGGAATACGTCTGAATTTTGTCGAAGCGTTTTGAACACTTTTTTGAATTTTGCACAAACAATTTTTGCAAAATTCAAATTTTGCTCAAAACGCTTCGCAAAAAATCAGACGTATTCCTCGGCTAATTCTAAGAACTTTTTACTCTTGAGAATTTTTTCGAAATGTGCATCGTTTTTCAATAAAAAATTTCCATAGTTCAAAGTATCATGTAACGGTAAAAGATTACGGAATCATTGGGAATTTTTTATTGAAAAACGATGCACATTTCGAAAAAATTCTCAAGAGTAAAAAGTTCTTAGAATTAGCCGAGGAATACGTATGAACTTTTGCGAAGCGTTTTGAGCAAACTTTTGAATTTTGCAAAAATTGTTTATGTGCAAAATTCAAAAAAGTGTTCAAAACGCTTCGAAAAAACTCAGACGTGTTTCCTGGATAATTCTAAGAACTTTTTACTCTTGAGAATTTTTTAGAAAAGGGCATCGTTTATTGTAAAAAAATTCATGAATGTTTTCACAAAAATTTTGCCATTAAGGCGTCATTTTGAAAATACTAAAACAAAAAATCGATCTTTGAACCATAGATTCTCAAAGTTTAGACATTTATTCCACCGATTAGTGGGGTCCCAGGTTTATTACAGACTGGAAAACCTTTGAAAAATCGATCATAAAAAAAAATAGGTACGAAAAATCACGTTTTTTTTGTTTAAACTGCATTTTAGAATAATAAATAAATTTTTTGGAGAATTTCATTGACACTATCGGAAAGAGGAGATCTTAAGCAATAAAAATATATGTGTCTCAATTTTTTCTAGTGTCGAATAGTATTAGTTATTGGCCGTCGAAGAGCAGTGTACCGGTAGTGGCGTTTTGGCCGTTTAAGGGTTAAAACTGAAATTAAAAAAAAAATCTTAATTCATTCTGTTAGGAAAGAAATAATAAAATATAATAAATTATAACATAATAAAAATAATAAACGTCTGGTAACATTTACAAGTTCTATTTTTACAAGTGTTTACTTCAATTGATTAATATGGCAACATGCCACCCAAATTGAATAAGTTTCTGAAGTTGATTCCGTACTCGAATTGGAAATTTATTAAAGGATTAGTGAATTTAGTAATTTATAGTGACTTTTGTACGTGAAATGAAATATCACGTTACAATATGTATTCGAATGTTTTGATTATTGATTTCTACTTATTTGATACTGACTAGTAAATATACTCTGACTTATTTACGGAAATAATTGACACTCTCTATCAATCTAAATCTAAACCTGCTTGAAATTCTTTCATTGATTAAATTATATTCTCTTTATTTTTTAATGAAATGATTCATAACATTATTTAATTTGAATCAAATCAGATTTTTCTTTCCCATTTTATAAGTTCATTTTCTTGATTTTTTTTGTTTCAATAGTGTAAATTATGTTCGCAATTCTACGTCTAAGATACGTGGTCTGTCCCAAAAATTTCTGCAATTTCTTTTTCAATTTATTTATTCAAAAAACACATCCAATCTTTTCAAACTACTCTCCTCCCTAACCGTTCCTCGTTTTTATTAACCCACGAAGGAAGGTTAATTCGGGATGACGAAAGCCAATAAACCTTAAGGGGGTAGTCTGGTTTAGAAGGTCTAAAATAAGCGTTTCTTCGGGAATTTTTTTAGAACAGAAAAAAATAAGGAAGTCTGTTGAATTTTTTATAATATTTTAATGTATATTTGAACACTCTAAAAAAATTTTTTCGATAGAAAAATATTTAAATGCAGCTGATTTGTATGTACATTTGTGCAACACCTTTTGATTGTAATCTCCAATCGGCGTTCAAGGTGGAGCTCGTAATTTTTGTCTGAGACAAAAAACCCAAAGAAAATTTTAATTTTCATATATTTTTCTTCTATGTGAACTAAGAAAATTACGAAGAAATTGTGAAATTAAAAATTTTTCACAAGTTTGAAAAAAAGTTTTTTTTTTAAATCAGTTCAACTTGCTAACAAAGTTGTTCATAATTTTTTTTTTTTTGTTAATTTGTTTAGTTCACATAGAAAAGATTTTAATACTGAAGAGAAAGAACGCTGGCTCGTTTTGATTGGTCGTCTAATTTTCTTGCAAACATGCACGCCAGTTTAGAAAAATCTTGAAAACGAAAACTCGAGAAATAATAAAAGTAGAATATTAATATAAAAAAAAAATTTTTTAAATCGATTTTTTGAGCCTTATAAATCAGACTACCCCCTTAATGCCAAAAAAATGAAAAAAGAGATTTTATTTTAGTACAATAAGTTTATTCCAAAATCAGTTGACCATTTACATCGAAGAGAGAATCGTCAGAAGCAGAGGGACCACAACGTAATGAGGAGCACCTTGAACAGAAGGATTTCCAGTTGAATTTTAAAATATAATGATTTTTTTCTTCAGAATAAAAGATCTTAATAATCGTATTGAGCACCAGTGGCCCCAACAGGAGTCCCGTACTCTACTGCGCAAGCGTTGCATTCGGCAACTGATTAGTTGCTAATCGCGCGCAGTTTGAAATGCTGAAAAATATTATTTTTATATTTCATTATAAATAATGGCTTTTTAAATTATTAAAATATTTAGTAACTAAACATTTTATATGATAAAACGCCATTATTTATAATAAAAAATAAAGATATTATAATATTTTTTAGCACTTCAAACCAATCACATGTTGAGTGCGACGCATGCGTACTAGAGTACGGGGCTCCTGTTGGGGCCACTGCTGAGCAATCATAATCAATGTTGGCACTCATAAGGAACACTCATGTATACAGTGATAATTAGTTTAAGTTGGAAGCTAATTGTTATAAACAAATTATATAAACAAATACATGGATGAGGTGTTCTATGACATAACAAATTTTTCGTTGACTAAAAATGCTACAATAAAATATCTAATAAGAATAATACTCGAATAATGACTATAATTTAACATTGTTTATTTTTATAAACATCTAAATAAACGATTAGTTTATTTTTCATGTTTTCATAGAAGTGTGTAGTTTTTTTCATCCAATGGATGTAAAATATGTTTACAAAAATTACTAGTAAATCAAAGCCCCCTTAGTAAACAAATAAATATAATAGAATGACAAAAAAAAAATCATTTAAAAGAACAAAAGTAAAATTTGTTTATAAGAAATTTTTATTTTTTAAACAAATTCAATGTTTTTATATTGAGAAGAAACATTGAATGTACGTATTTCAATAGAAATTTCAACGTAAGAATCTTCAAAATCCATTTAGCCGATCACGAGAAAAATGTTAATCATGTTGTAACTTTCAATTTTCATTGTTACTAACTTTTTAAAAGAAAAATGTATTGTGACTAAAATCTGGAGGATTCTTGTCTTACATTATTAAGGCTATAAAAACATTCGTTTTACAGAGAAAAAAACAACTTTTGATTTAAGAAGGCCTGCTTGGGATAATTTTGCGTAAACAAAAAATTCAAACTCAAATTCAAAATACAAAAAAACCGTTAAAATAGAAAATTCCAAAATTTTTTATTTCGACTAGTGTCGACCAATACTAAAATGCTATATAGGTGGCTTTTTTTTGGAACCGCACACTTTTTTATTGTATGCTTGTGTAATGAAAAGATCACATTTTTGGTAAAAATAATTTGTTTACAATAGTCTATTGACAGCGAGGATCTTTTTGTTATCGTATTATCAATTCTGAATTTATGCTGGAGGTTTATCTAAAATTTCATTTTAAAAAATTAAATGAAAATTAAATTTAACTAATTAATTTTCGTTAATTAACAATTTATTATTTATTCATTAACGTAAAAACTTTTTTGAATTGAACCTTGTATGAACAATTGTATGGTGTTTAAGGATCTACGTGTAAAATTTCAGACATTGAACTAGATATTTGTGGAAAATAAGCAATACTGTTTACGGAGATGTATCTCAGGTTCGCGATTTGGTGAAAATAAACAATCGCTTTGAGCAACCTCTAAAACATGATTGATTTTGCTCAAATTTTGAGAAAAATTTTTATTTTTGATGCTTTCGAAGATTTCATTGCATCGCATATAAATTTCCAAAACAGGTTTCCTTGAATCACCCTAATGGTCATGTGACATATGGAATAAAAGAATCCAAAAAAAAAACAGAATGTTTAATAAAGGTTACTATATTCTTTTGGAATTTTTTTATTATTTACGTTGCCGTTATCATTACTCTGAAAAAGTAGCGTGAATTTCCAAGTAAGTTTGGGTATAAAAATAAAACGAAGGAGACTTTCTCAGTCGGAATAACAACTTCCGAGCAACTTGAGTAGCAATAAGAAGTAATTTTCTTAACCACCCTTTTCTTAAGATTATTCAACTCAGGTTTTCTTCTTTGTTCGTACTTATCTCACAAACGTATCCTTTGAGACTTCGGAAATTTTGCTCACATCGTTCTCGCTTTAACTTTTGTTAGTTCCATTTTGTATAATATTATAACTTAACAATAATTTTGCTTAAAAATCATAGTACAATATCGTGTATTTTATTATAGAAATTTGAACAAATCTCTGCAAATCTGAATGTAACTGAGCAGGTTCATTCGACTATGGAGAATTCGATTCCAGCAGTAGGGCATAAGTGGGAGAACTGCCTTCTGGGAATATATGTGAATACGATGCGGTCCGATTCGAGGAGCCAATTCCACTTGGATAATAGTAATCATAAATACGTACCGTTCTCGAGCCCAGTGCGGTGTAATTTGGCCATAGACTTTAATATACTGCGAATAATTTCAATGTGAAATTCAAAACGACATACCGCGTCCAATCGGCTTGGAGTACCCTCAGTTTCAGAAAATTATCGAGTCAATCGATACCCCAAGTCGTCACTTCTCGTAACTCATTGTCAGAGCTTCGACCACGAGATTCTGCCAAAATAATTTTTGCTAAGTCCTTTGTTAGTACTATAAATGTAAAGGATAGTAAATTCGCAAATTCAGAAAAAGAAAGTGATGATGAATCGAAACAGAAATTAACATTGAAATTATCGCTCACTATTTCTCTTCCCTTAAGAAAAAATATGATAGGAAAAAAACTACACAAATTGCTTTAAGGGGTTTACTCTAATTAAACGCGCTAGAAAGGTTATTTTCATAATTTTTATTGATAGGTTTATATAATAATTGTTAATATATAAGTTAATTGTTACACTTAATAAATACACTCTCAAAATATATGAAAAAAAATTTGTTATTGATTTTAGTGAGTTTTTATATCTACATAAAAATGGTAGTTGAAAAAAAGTTAAAAAGAAAAAAGATAGGCCCATGCTGTTGATGAAATCTCTAGGATGGATGGTTAGAAAAAAAAATCGAACGGTTTTAGATTCAGTATGTTTATAACTATAGCGTGTATCATACGATTTTTTATTTTTGAAAACTTGACAAAATGGCGGACATTTTTCGAAAAAAAATTTAAAAAACGCGTTTTTCTTTCATCGCTTTTGGACAAAATAATCTAGTTAAAATCAAAATTTGAAGAAATACTTGATATTATGCGCTATGGCTATAGTCGTAAAGAAAATGTGGTAAAAATTTGACAAGGATCGGTTCAGTAGTTTCGGAGATTTTATCAACAAGGCGTTTCAGTGCTGCGGCGCGGCGCGTCGTATCGACCAAAATTTTTTTTTACTGAGATGTTACTTAAAACTATTATAATTAAAGCAATATTCAAATCTGTTGAAGCTGTTTCAAATGAATCTGTGTGCATTATGAATAGTTACGAAACATTGTATAACTTCCAGTGATCGATTTCAAAACAGTTTAAATCACTTAAAGTAGGGTTTTGTCGAAATTAATTAATCCATGAATCTATAGTCAAACTGCAAATCCGGACTCAGACCACGAATCTGAACTTTAACTAAAAATCCGAACACGTTCGAAGAAGAATTTATGTTCTAATAAGACTTGAGATTAATATCTGCATTTGCTTTAAAGATTTATTATTTTCCATTAACGGAGCATTACCATACGATAGCATTTTTTCAGCATTATATTTTAGAAAAATTTTAAATGTTATGAACAAAAATATCGTCTTCTTCAAGTTTAGCAGCGTATTTTAGAAAACGAGCCCGATCGCGCGCTTGAGCGCGCGTGTTTCGTATTTGA
Source organism: Synergus itoensis (assembly GCA_904066005.1). Classification (NCBI taxonomy): domain Eukaryota; kingdom Metazoa; phylum Arthropoda; class Insecta; order Hymenoptera; family Cynipidae; genus Synergus; species Synergus itoensis. The sequence continues at coordinate 252,457 of CAJFCP010000543.1, read as the reverse complement.
AATATTTTGAGGTTAGTATGCTTACGTCATTAGGCTTACTGCTCACTTCATGCGTAACCAGTGGTTACGTATGAAGTAATAGCATGAAGTTACGCATGAATTTCATAGCTATGAAGTTAGCTGAAATTTTTTATTTTAAAAATAATAAATTTATATTTAATAATAATTTATATTTATAATAATAAATTTATATTTAAAAATAATAAATCAATATTTTAAAAATTCTTTTTATAATAGGATTTATACAAAATGTGTCAAAAAAAAGTTATGAATAAAAAAACAGCTTAATTTCAGGTCCTTTATAATAATCTGTGTAAAATTTAAAAATAAATCGATGAATATGCTGAGACTCCGCAGAGCTAAAATGAGTTTAACCCTCCGTTTACGTACTGGGTCTTTTAAGGCACAAACGATTTTTCAAACTGGAATGTCTTGTCTTTGGGAAATAATAGAAGTTCAGTTGACCCATCTAAAAAATTTAGTTAGTAATAGGGTCAAGTCCTGTGAGTGGCGTTGTAGTTCGTTAGTTAACCTTTGAGTGCTGCGCGGTCAAAGTGCGTATTATAGGATCATAAAAAACCCATTCTGTAAACCACTTGAGTGTTTTCACAAGTTAATGAACATTAATTTTTTTCGCTTTATTTGGTACTTTCTGGTATTTTTTAATTTATTTTAATGACCAACAAAAAATTTTCATGTAATTCTGGAGAGTTTTTCAGTGGAAAATATAAAATTGAAAAAAAAATTGTAGAATAGATACAGTAGTGCTCAAAAGTATTTTGTAGACACGTAATTAATTAATTTTTTAGAAATTCAGTACAAAATTGAAAAATATATACAAGTGAAGAAAAGTAACATATATTAGCACGAAAATGAAAATGTTTATTACTTGCAAGGCATATTTTATAGTCTTACAAAAATTATATACTCGATAATACTATTTTCAAAAGGCTCCACCATTAAACAATCTACAAAATACTTTTGAGCGCTACTGTATTCATTAACATTTAATATCCTGGTTTTGCAATGGAATTATCTGTATGAATCACTGCAAAATACATATTCTCATTTTTCGGGTCTTCAGCTATCAACTTTTTGAAACCGCCGCCAATGGGCCTATATTTTTTATAAAGGTCATTTTTCAGGTCTTCGAATAATTCAACTTTTTGAAGCCGCCGCCAATAGGCCTATATTTTTTATAAAGGTCATTTTTCAGGTCTTCGAATAATTCAACTTTTTGAAGCCGCCGTCAATGGGCCTATATTTTTTTCGAAGGTCATACTCTAAGCTTTAAAATCTTGCAATGATTTAAATAAAAATGTATTTGTTGCAAAATTATGAATTTTGTAACTATAATCGACTTTTTTCATCTTCTTCCCAAATTTCAATTTTTATTTAAAAAAATTTTTAACGATTGACACTAACGACAATTGAATTGTGTAGTAGATACTTCAAAACATATCTCTGAATTTTACCCGATTTTTTGAAAGACAGAAACAGTTCATAAAATAAACAGGACTTAAAAGACACATGTTTGTAAACAGAAGGTGGGAAAAACAAGTCCGTAAACGCAGGATTAAATTCGCTGTTTTCGAAATAATATCGGAAAAATAATTAATAAGTATAATCATTTAGTTATTAAACATTTAAACAAAGAAGCATGCAACAGTCGTAATAATTCACGGTTTCTTGCTTCGCAGTTATTTAAAATAAGTCGTTGAACGTTATATTACAATTTTCTCGTAAAATCGTGCCAAAGATGTAAGCTTGTGTTACTCAAAAGTTGTTTTTCATAGCGCTGGATTTTCTTCTTTAGTACTTACTGGTATTCCAACCTTACCATTCTCAATCCGTATAATACCGCCATGTAGTAAATCACCATAGCATAACTGCTACCACACCACTGGATTATTTTACCTTAACATCCCATGCAATTTTCCGTATCTATGGGTTATTGCTAAAAAGTTGTAAATATTGTACAGAAAGATTTTCAAGAAATAAAAATTATCTAAACTCGTTCAAATATTTTGTTATTTTCGTTTATCAAATAACAAATTATAATAATAATAATTATTATTATTATTTCTTATTATTCACAATTATTGTTGTCATTGAATAGCGAAGGTAAATTTACGAAGATGTTTTAGAAGTCAAATGTTTGTATGCCTTTGTAATATAAGCTTTAGCGAGTCGACGCATGCCTGTTCATACATTGCGTATTGAGCCGCTTATTTTACTAATAATAGTGAAGATTAAAAATAAACAGAACAATGAGATGTCATAAGAAATCTTAACTAATAAGAACTAATATTCACCACCTGATAGGCAAAAAAATTAATGATGCTAAAATCATTAATGTATGTAGAAATAGTACATTTCGATATTAGTGCGCGAATGTGATTTCTCACCTTCGTGAAAATGTGAAATCACATTCTTGCACACGTATTGAGCATATGCTTTTTTAACTGAGCGTGAGCGAAATCGAATTTCCCGCCCTACATTTTGTCTACCTTTATTGTTAATTACCAGGGATTCCTTATTTATATTTTGGATGCTTGTAAATCATACCTGTTCGAACTCAACGACGTTATTAGTATTGATATCAACCTATCAAATCTATCTATATTATAAAAAGATCTCGCCGCTGCCGCTGTGTCCAGAATCAATCTCCCATAGGGTCACATGACCCCCATGAAGATACGCTTTTCATAACAACCCTCAACCACGTGACCCCCATAATGATACGTCCTTCTTGACTCCTTCAACCACTTGATCCATAAAGATCCCTTTTTGACCTCCACGTGACATACGCCCATCTTGACCACCACATGAGATACACCCTTCTTGTTCTTTCTTTGGTAAAAATAGAATAAAAAAATTTTAATTTTCGATTTTTTAAGGAAATTCAAAAAGTTGTTATACCTATCCTATAGGGCGTTCAAAAAGAAACATTTTTCATCTTTAGACTTTTTTTCATATCGTGAGTTGTTTGGCTTCTAATTTAAGTTTTCTTTCATTTTTTTGGATTTTCAAAATGTTATAAGTCTTTCAATTTTTTTTTATCCAAAAAAGTCATTAGGAAGACTTGTTCGACTTTTTGAGTACTAAGAATATCCGTCCATAGAATTTTTAAATTAAAAAAAAAAGTGGTATCAAAAATTTTCAAAATGGCTGGCCAACGAACTTGACCTTCATTTTAGGACACTCAAAGAGTATACCAAAGGCCAATCCAATCGGTCAATTCTTTCGAAAGTTATCGTGCTTACAAACTAAAAATCTACAGACAGACAGACACACAGACAGACAGACGCTTTCATAAAAACATGTTTTTCGGGTTCAGGGGGTCCCAAACCGTGGACATTTGACAAAAACGGGGGGGGTCAAATTTTACACAATTCTAATACCTTCTCTGATGAGAATGTAATAAATGTAAATTTCTATTATACAATTATAAAAATTAAAATAAATACATAAATAATAATTACTTATAAAATTATTGATTCAACATAAAAGTTTCTCAAAATTAATCTAAATTAAAGATTTAGTTCTGTTATATTCAGAAAACAAATAACAAAATAATTTAAAATGGGGATTGGCGCGCGTAGTGTAATTGTAAATTAATAAATAAATTATTTTATAAAATTTTTTTTTATAATTTATAAAATAATTATTTTATAATTATTTTATATTTATTTTTTTTCTTTCACAGGCACACAAAAAAAAGTGGTCTGTATCAAGAACGAGACCTGTATATTTTTATGTATTTTGACGCGCTGATTCCGAATCCAGGGTCCGATTGACTCCAGCACGTTAAGTTTAAGGGCATTTGAAGGTCAAATTGGCAAAAAATTCTATTGAAAGAAGGTGACTAGCATTTCTATAGTTTTGAGGGACGCTGAATCTGAATCTGGAATCAATTTGATTCCATCAGGTCTGCATCAAAGTTAATTCAAGGTCAAATTTACATAATGTAAAAAAACTGAATTTTTGACTGCAGATTCTGAAAGAATGGAAAATTTTACGTTCAGACATGATATCCGCTATTTTTCTGAAGATGATCCTCAAAGACATTTCAAGGTCAAGACAGGCAAACAAAAAGAAAAACATTGATCTGTACCAAGAACGAGATCTATATATTCTTATGTATTTTGACGCGCTGATTCAGAATCCAGGGTTAGATTGGCTCTAGCACGTCCAGTTTAAGGGTATTTGAAGGTCAAATCGGCAAAAAAATCGATTGATAGAAGGTGACTAGCATTTATATGGTTTTGAGGACCGCTAAATCCGAATCTGGAATCATTTTGATTCCATCATGTGTGCATCAAGGTCAATTCAAGGTCAAATTTGTATAATGTGAAAAAAATGAATTTTTGACTGCATATTCTGAAAGAACGGAAAATTTTACGTTCAAATATGATATCTGCTATTTTTCTGATGATGATCCTAAAGGTCATGTCAAGGTTAATTTACGTTAGTAACTTGAGAGTTCGTATTGCGATTGTAAAAATACAAAAGTGTTTCTTCGCGGAACAAGACTACTATTTCCATAATTAGAGGATATCATATATGAACGTAAAACTTTCCGTTCTTTCAGAATCTGCAGTAAGAAATGCACTTTTTTAACATTGTACAAATTTGACCTTGAATTGACCTTGATGCAGACATGATGGAGTCAAACTGATTCCAGATGCGGATTCAGCGGCCCTCAAAACCACAGAAATGCTAGTCACCTTCTTTCAATCGATTTTTTTTCCGATTTGACCTTCAAATGCCCTTAAACATGACGTGCTAGAGCCAATTGGACCTCGGATTCGGAATCAGCGCATCGAAACACATAAGAATATATAGGTCTCCTTCTTGGTACAGATTACTGTGTTTTTTTTTGTTTGCCTGCCTTGACCTTGAAATGTCTTTGAGGATCATCTTCAGAAAAATAGCGGATATCATATTTGAACGTAAAATTTTATGTCTCGTGATAAGTCGTAACCATCGACAACATAGATATGGACTGCTCGCCACTGCAGGAAAGCGCGTCATAATGCGTC
>CAJFCP010000543.1:209815-247012 GCA_904066005.1 Synergus itoensis | reverse complement strand
CAAAAAATTAAAATTTAGGATATAATCGGCGAGGTTAGTATATAACAGACTCCACGTGAATGCATATGTAAATATTTGTATTTGTATTTCGATTATAATAAATTGAATTTTTATACAAAAATAAATTATAATTAAAATAAAAATAAATAATAAATTATAATTTTTTGACATTTAAAACGTCAAAAGTGACAAAACTCAAATGGAATAAATTTGAAAAAGACGAAAAGCGAAAAGCGAAAGGCGAAAAGCGAAAGACGAAAGGCGAAAAGCGAAAAGTTACATAATCGAGCCCCTGGGTAACGCAGCGCCATTGCCGCTTTGGTGTAACAGCAACATCATTTTTGGTTAGCTGCTGTACTTTTTTGGAGGAGAGCGGGCAGCAGCGTTCCCTACTGGGGCAGCAGCTTACCCTAACTGGGAGAATATTCGTCATAAACAGAGGTCGCACTACAGTTCTACAGTTTGATGCATCAGAGGTACCTATGAGTGTCGTTGCTGTCTTAAATTTCTTTCCGTGCAGTACTGCACTTTATCTAAACTTATGTTTGGAATTTTTTTTTAATCACAGGAGTAGTATAAGAAGACATATGAAAACCCTTAGAAACGCTGAAGTATTTCTGAATAATTAATGTAGTCCCGGTGCTCACTGGGAAGTTAATATTAAACGTCTTGTCGACATTTTGTTAATCATTCGTTTCCTATAATTAGTTTTTGTGTTAATTATTCTAGTATTAGAAACTTAAAATTTGTATTTCAAAGAGTTTGAAAGTCTAATAAATACTTTACATTGAGTATTTTTTTTTCAGTATCATAATGATTGCAGCTTTTACTAGTTAAGTGAGAGAAGTTTCTAGGTGAATGAATCGGCGCTTGTATTACGTCTTTCCTTAAATTACAAATCGTCTTAGCAACAGGAATAATAATCGTAACAACATACCCTATTTCGCTATTACTAAATCCCTCGCCTAAAACAAATAAATGCAAATCTAGGAACGAGGACAAGCCAATAAATAAAAATATGGTTAAATTAAAGAAATTTATTATTCTAAATTTACAAATTAATTTATGTTTTACAATTATTGAAAAGAGATGACAGTTATATTTTTACAATTATTTTAAAGGAAATGACTCTTACGATGAATTAAATTGAATCTTGGAATTCCATTTGAGAGTGTTGAAGCTTACTGGTTGTTTGTCGATCTCATTGAATTTAATTGTAATATCTTCGACTGAATTCTATTTTCTAATTTCACTTCCTTAAACTTTACTTCTGGTTTTCCACAAGAGTTTCCCAAGACTTCCGTGATGCTTCACTATATTTTATACGACCTATATTAAAATTTGTAGATCTCATTCATGAACTCCAAATTGTAGAACTCGAGACTGACTTTATATATAGGATTTTTTATAAGCCACTGTCAATAAAGTAGAGTGTACTGTCAACAGTACAGTGTTTCAAGTAATATGTATTAATGGGGTCCTTTGATGGAGTATCACGTGGACTCTCTTATGGCCTTGGTCCAGCCTGTCTAACAAGGATTCCTGGAGAACCTCTTACGAGTCGAACCTCAGTCCCGTGAAAAGACACCCCTGAGCTGAGCCGAGTCAACGTCACTTTCCCATCACTTCTCTCTCACTTAGCTGACTTTCTCTCTTGCTCCAACTTTTACCCAACATTTTCCCTTCACACTTACTTACACTGAATACTTCTCTTCACATTGTAAAGGGAAATCATGGTAAGGGCAAATTATTGTAAAAGGAAATCATGGTAAATGGAAATCATTGTAAAGGGAAATCATTGTAAAGAGAAATACCCAACCAGTGGTAGGGGAAAGAAGGAACGGAGGAAAAGCGGCACCGGACTGAATTCGAGTGCGGCCACGACCCTCAATTCTGACCGCGAGACTGAGTTTGAGTGCACCGCCGGTAGAGATGTGTGGGTCGAGCCCTCATGGACGTCCCTTATTGAGAGTGTGGGTGTCCCTTACACAAATGAATTTGTAGTATACTTCTGAGTGCCGATGTTCAGGAAAAAGTGTCGGTGTTCTCTTGCAGATTTAAAAAGGTTTGTTACCGTTGCCTGTGATTCAAGTCGTAAGGGTGAATTACATAATTATAAATTAACGTAATTAAGTAAAAGATATTATAATAATTCAGGTTTTCAATTAGGAATGATGCTTAGGATACTATATTAATCATGTGGAGATCACGTGCTTAATGTGTATTTAATTGATGATTTAATTAATAACTGGTTAATTAGTAAGTGCAAATTATGCGATAGTCACGTGGATGTGACACTTGCTCAAATTTTCAAGGAAAAAGAAAACGATTTTGCCATAAGGCGAGAGGGGAGAAGTGTTCAAACGGTGTTCAAAAAGTAATGACAGAAAGCTCCGCACTGAAATATTTTGTCACTTAGAATTTAAGTGACTAGTCGATGACACATTCATGAAACTTTAGAAGAATCTTTTTTAGCTTTTAAGAAAAGAGCCATTGAAAAAATCTCACTGGATATTCAAGGAAAAGAGTCTTAAAAACCAAGTGAATTCTATATTAGAGTTTATGTGGTAGTAAACTACGTTTTATCATCCGGACTTATGAAAATTCTATGACAGTCCCCTGAAAACGAGATCGAAACGCGCAGTAAACATTTCTCGTGTCATTCAGCATGGAATAGTTTAGTCCGTTTTGTCGAAAATGATCAAATAAGCTTGGCTGAAATTTTTTAACATTATCCAAAGCGTTTCGTTAGCTGCGAGAAATTATTCGTTCCGTTAGGTATACGATTTGGGAGTGGCGATAGAGTTCAAGTATTGGTGTGACTTTTAAAATAATTTATTTTAATTTATTTAATTTATTTTATGTAAATAATTGCATGTACAGATGTTTTTATTAATAAGAATAAAAAATTAATAAATGGAAATAATTTGAAAAACCGTTTTTCTTTTCTTTGAGTTTCTATTTGATTTTTAGTAACAAAAATTTGGATTTTCGAACATGCGTTTAATCTTTTCAGTGACATTCTCTTAGACTTTCAAGTTCTGTCAGAGATTATATAGTCTTTGTGTGTTTACATTTTAAGCGACGGAGGTTTATGTATTTTAATAGACTTTCTCTCCTATCTAAGATTAAGGCATAAAGTCTGTAAGTTTTTAAGTGACTAAATTTTCCCGTGCCAGGACATTCAGAGTATATTTTATACAAATATACAAGAGCATTAAATTGACAGTCAAAATTTAGCAGAGGATAATGTCAAAAAACTTTCGTTTAACACCAATGTAGCAAGTATATATTTCGGTTTTAAGCTCAAACAATTTAATTTAAAATTCATCCAATGTAAGCATTAGATTGGTAAAACTTACATATGTAGTATATATATATATATATGTACTATATTTTTTGGTCTAAGAATATTCTTTTCTATTTATTTTCCTAGTTTTTCAGAATTGAGATATATCAAAGTCAAGATCACGTAACTTCAGCTTCAGCTCTGGAATTATGAAGCACCCTATACGTGCGCCTTATGCACACAGAGGTTAAGCAAGTGTTACGGGAGAGGGTCGATGGACTTGAGCTGAGCTTAGCACGAAGTCATTTAGCTCGAGCTTACGGAAAAGCCCCTCGCGAAAGCTGGCGTGAATTTCAACGTGTTCAAAGCCCGACTGTTCCAATGTTCCAACACTAAGCCACGGGCACTCTATAATCGGACCACAGTGTCCGAAATAAAATTATTTTATAGAACGTTGGTTCACTGATATATCAAAGCATCTTTTGTATTAGATTGTAAGAACTGAGGTATTTAAAAAATCGTGTAAAGGACTATTTGAGGTTTTAAAGGGTAACCCCACTCTAGAATTTTCAAAGAATCGATTTATGTAAAATTTGACCCCCTCATTTTTGTTAAATGTCCACGTTTTGGGACCCCCTGAACCCGAAAAACATGTTTTTACGAATGTGTCTGTCTGTCTGTCTGTGTATCTGTCTGTAGATTTTTAGATTGTGAGCACGATAACTTTCGAAAGAATTGACAAATTGAATTGGCCTTTGGTACACTCTTTTAGTGTCCTAAAATGAAGGTCAAGTTCGTTGACCAGCCATTTTGGATAAAAATTCAAAAAGTTAGAGCATTTTAAAAATTTTGGAAACCACTTTTTTTTAATTTAAAAATTCTATGCACGGATGTTCGCAGTACTCAAAAAGTCGAATAATTTTTCCTAATGACTTTTTTGGATAAAAAAAAATTGAAAGACATAACATTTTGAATATCCAAAAAAATGAAAGAAAACTTAAATTAGAAGTCAAACAACGCACGATATGAAAAAAAGTCTAAAGATGAAAAATGTTTCTTTTTGAACTCCTTATAGGATAGGCATAACAACTTTTTGAATTTCCTTAAAAAATCGAAAATTCAAATTTTGAGTCAAATAACGCGAGATGCAGAGAAGATTATAAGAAACATAATAATTATTGGTCTTAGAAAGATCTACAAGTTCTCCTTTGGCCGTTTTTCAATATGATGAGTAGTTTTCGTTTTAATCATGGAAAATATTGTTAAACAGAGCCGAGCGCGAAGCACAAGGTTTAAATCAAATATCGAGCGCGAAGCGCGAGTGCCCCGATGAGAATGTGCTCCTTAAGGTCGATAGAACCTTACTTAAATTAATTTTCTTTTGCATTCAAAGCTGTAATTTAATTTAATATAAATTTAATTTAATTAAATTTAATTTAATTAAAGTTAAATTTAAAGTAATTTTAAGAAAACATATAGGTACAAGCGTCCTGTAAGGCGCAAGCTTCCCGCAGGGCAAAAGCGCGCGAAGCGCGCAACACGGAGCGCGAAGCGCGCGATGAGAATGTGCCCGCCAAGCAGGCAGATTTTTTCTTTTTAGCTTAAACAGTACTTTAGAGTCTTAAGGGGCTATAGTAGTTTCTTGGGTGAAAAAAACAGCAATTTTTGAAGATTTAAAAAAAAAAACTACACCTTTAATCTTTTTAAAATTTTTCTAGTATATTGTACATGTCTTCACGTATTTATCATAAAATTTTCGTCAAAAAATATTCATTGGAAGCGGAGATACAAGGCGATCCGCAAAGGTCCTTTAAAAAAAGTTAAAATACGGGTGACGGTGTTGGCCACGCCAAGATGCTTGAAACAAAAAAAAAATTTTTTTAGTAAACTACATGAGTTTCTCTAGAGGATGGGCCTCTAACTTTCGAAAATATTGAAAATTATAAAAATGGCATAGTTTTGAAAAAAAGTTCAAATTTTGCTTAAAAAAACGCTCGTTTTTTGTTTATAAAAGTTGTAATTTTTTATATAACAAAAAGTTAGGGGTTCATCCTCTGTAAAAACATGTAATAAAGACTGTGTGAAAATTTGAAGTCGAGAGGATGATTATTTTTCGAGCTACACCGTCACCCGATTTTAAAAATGCAGTTTTGAGAAAAACGCGTTTAAAGTTTTGAACGCAGATTTTTAGCATATAAAATGAAATTTTTCATACTTACAGCTAATCTGCTATTCCAGGACCATAGAGTGGGCCTTCCTCTTGCTCATACATCTTAGGACTGTACGAAGGTTTTTCACTCATTTTAAAATTTGTTCTAGCCCGCAATAGTGCCGCTCGATTCTCCGTTCCGTCTCTGAACGCTAATGAACAGTGTCGCTTTAAAGTGCTCCCATTTAAAAAGTATTAGAGATATCCATTTAAAATTTTGGATACTTATTTTTAGGATGATTAGCTATGGAAAAGTACAAAAAAATCGATTTTTTGAAAATGAGAAACTAGCATAGCCCCTTAAAAACAATATCCACTTGGTCCTATAGCGAAAAAAAAATTTTAACATGTTTAATTTTTAATTTTCCCGAAGCGCCTCGGAGTTTTTATTTAGCATACCCGTCCGCCATATTGGATCCGCCATTTTGTTTATGAAATTTTTGATACCGGATTCGTAATGAGAGACCCCAAAAAACCGTAACAGAATTTGGCCCATTTTATGAACATTTTATTCGGGATTTGGTACCACTTTGCATCTCTCCTCTATGTGCTTGTAAAACTTTAAACGTGATTTTCTCGAAACGGCTTTTTTCAAACTGAGCGAACCAATTCCTTTAACACCAATGCGTGAATCGACTTGTAATTTTTACAGTAGCTTCACAAGTAGATTCTCTAAAGAAGTACGTAGTCATTTTTTGATTTGATATTAATTGCATTTTTTATTAACAATTTACTGCTCTTCTTTTGGCAAAAAATTTATACTTTTTTTCAAAAGTGCACCTTTTCTAGAAAAATTGATATAAAAAAATCCTACCTACTTCTCTAGATAATAGTATATAACTTAAACAAATTTTCGTTTTTTTGGTCCAGCTCTCACAGTTTCCCAGAATGTTGTTCGCCCGCGGAGCAACTTTCCGAAAACACTTTGCCGGAGATTACCTGTATCGCCGCCATTTTATATGAAAAAAATAATAAAAAATTTTTTTTTCATACTTTAATATGGCTAAATGAACCCTCTAAAAAGAAATGCTATTCCTTTTCCCATACTCCCAAAATAAATTGTCAAAATTAGGCTTTTTTCGAGCGCTAGAGTGGTGTTACCCCTTAAGGGCATGCTCTACGGTGACGCCGTAACCAATTTTTTTGGCGCTCACCATATCCAAACGGAATCATATATCGCTCTCAAAATTTGGAATATAGGAAATGAGACATTAAATTGCGTTTGTATATTTAGTTGTAGTCAAAATTTTGAAAAAAATCATGTCGGTAAAGTAGGTATCTGGTTTTTTTTTTCAAAATTATGGTTCCAACTAAATATAAAAACGTAATTTAATGTCTCATTTCCTATATTCCAAAGTTTAAGAGCGATATATCATTCCGTTTGGACATGGTAAACGCCGAAAAAAATTGTTCACAACCAAGAGCAGAGCATGCCCTTAAGGTAGAAAGAAAAAAACTTTCAGATTTTGTTAATATAGTTTATTTCTGGAATTATAAATATCAGTCGGGGTTATAAACGTGTAACGAGAGATTACACACGTGGGCGTACCGCACGCACACTCTCATTACCGTACGTTACATAATCATCGTTCCCACTCTTACTCTGGACTCTCGCTACAAAGTCTTCCTAGCGCCCGTCCTAACTCCAATTCGTCTGTCTGTCTGCCAGCCATTGCAGGCAGATTCATTAAAACCGCCCGCACAACTAAGATTCGGCAGTTTAGCTGGGCGAGACCCACCAAGCAGATTGGTGAGCTCTCGCCTGGTGAAAACTCATGCTTCTTTTCCTACCTACAGGCGCACCTGTGGTAGGCAAAGCACCAGAAAATCGCAAGGCATAGGAGCACCTAACCTTGTCATTTGCGAAATGTTCTCTCTCGTTCTCCCTCTCTCTTTTCTATCTCTCTTTCTCAATCACTCTGAAGGAAATTGCCAACGATCAGGCGCGCCTGACGTTGCCAATTCAAAGTCGAAGAGATTGCAATTCACAGGCGCATCTGTAATTGTAATTTCGCGCATCTATTTTCAATTCTAAAATTATTCAAAAGGTGTATGATTTCTGTAATCCATAGGTGCATTTATGATTGTAGAAATCTAAATTCAAATTTTAATAAATATGCGCATCTATTATTAATATTTTACACCCTAGAATAATGTTTTCTCAGCTAAGACTTTCCATAATCAATAGGAGCACTTATGGTTATGAAAAATCGAATAATTAAATGACAATAAATAGGAGCATTTACATAAGCATTTAGCATTGTATTATTGTCATTTACCGATATTTCTTGTCTCTTTTTCTACTTTCTTTTCACCGCTATTTCCTAGGAACCCATTATTCATACCGAAACTCTAATCCTTTTCCGTAAAAGGCAAAACGACAAAAGTAAAAGGGAATTAATTTACACTTAACAGGTGCAACTGTAAGTGACTAATTAACCAGACAGATAATATTCAATAGGCGCATCTATAAATGTTATCTACAAATTTACTAAGAATTACACAACCAATCCTTGCAATTTATCTTCCTATTAGTCCACTATTCTTTCCGCCGTACCGTAAATTCCGTAGAAGTGGGGACCAAGACGTCGATAAAATTGTAATCCGTCATTTCGTTTGTGTGTCTAGTACATTTTCGAATTCTATTGTCTCGTCAATTATTGACACGCCGTAATTATGTTTTTCAGGATGAATAACCAGTATTCCAAAGACTTTTCCGCCTCCGTTCACACGTAAAACTCAACACCGAAACAAACACTCGACAATTTAGTTAACTATAAAATCACACACACAAACACACACACTTTTTATTCTGTTACCGCGTTACACACTAGATTTTCACTTAAAATTACATTATTCAATCTCATACAAACATTTACACACACATATACACTCACCCGTTACTCATACATAAATTCTAAGATAGATATGTAAATTATAGGTTTAATAAAAGCATTCTTTATATTTTGATAACTAAATTTGGGATGTAATTATTCGTCTTTAAAATACCTAACCTTGGTAGACCGAAGCGTCCGGTGAGACGAATAGTAGGAGAAAAATAGATCGTTACAAACCTCAATGGGAATTGACAATTGTCGCTGACGATCCGATCCAATCCAGATCCTAAAAAAAGTTTTAAAAACAATATATTTCAAGTGGAATATATCTATTATGAAGTTCTAAAGAATTTTGCGGATGTGCGTGTCACACTTTTTTGCGTTCCTACCATATTGTAACCTAAAGTTTTTAGGATGTGGTTATTCTATATTATTTCTTATAAATAGTAAACAAAGAAATCAAAATCTCTTATTAAACTAACTTGAGATTAAAAATTATAATTCAGAAATCGTAATTATTCTTGGCAAGTGAAGTTTATAAATCTGATTTTAGTAATTTTATGGAAGAATAAGGTACGATCAATACTACCAATAACATTGTCAAAAGTATACTCGGAAGTCGCGACAACGCGCGTCTGGGTTGGTCATCTAATTTAGCACTAATACGGGTCTCTTTGAAACGTAAACAAAGTCCGCCACTGACAATAGATCTGTGGAGCTCACGACGCCTGAGGAGCAGGGAAAGACACCTCTCAGCGAGACTCTTTCACGATGCCTCGGCTGCCCTCATCTAAATATGCAACCAATGCAGTTTCTAATGTAAGAACGTTCTAAAGTACTGATAATACACTTCAACATATACTTACTCAGTAAACGAATATCATCATACACTCGTCTCCCGTAAACTGGATAGCCTCGAAGGTAGGCGGCGAGTTCGCGAACGCAATTAAAATCCATGTAACTATTCAGTATAGTCCGCTCAGGTACGGACAGGAAAGACGCAGAAGCAGTGAAGCGTGAACTCTGAACAAGCTCCAGCTAGCGCTTAGGCTGAAAGCCCATTGTGCCATACCCCTCCTCAGGACAATATTCTGAATTGGAATCTCGATCGAGTTAGTCATGATTCAACTACTACTTATAGTCTAACCGATCGTCGTCCCAATTTCGTTCTAGTCTCGCATCCTGCCACTTTCGGCCATGTTTATTCCTACAGCCGCGCAGTTTGAATTTAGACACGGCATTCAATGTTTTGCAACTAGTCCGCTATTGCAGACGTGTTGTACTTGTGGTATTATATTACTTGAAAATAAACGTTAAGTAATGTAAGTGCATATTTTCTACTATATTTTTTTATTTACACGGAAAGAAATTAAAGACAGTAGCTGACAAGTCCTTGGTAACGCAGCGCCACTGTCGCTTTGGTCTAACAGCAACACTGTTTCAGGTTAGCTGCTGTACTTTTAGAGGCAGCAGCGTGCCTGACCAGGGCAGCAGCGTGCCTTAATTGGGAGAACAGTCGTCATAAACAGAGGGCGCACTGTATAGTAGTACTGTTAAACGCATCAGTGGTACCTATGAGTGTCGCTGCTATCTTTAATTTCTTTTCGTGTACTTGTGGAGAAAATAGTAGCATTTATTTAAATTGAATACTGTTTTCGTTAAAAATCAATATTATTTTTCAAATTATGAATGGTATAACTTATTTATTTCAATAAAAATATTTAATCCTTATTTTTTGTATATTTATTTATAGTCCTTACAGATTTGAATAAATATAAAAAAAGGTTTTTATGTTAATGAGTTCAAATTATATCATTTATAAATACTATTTTTATTCATAAAAAAATATAGTTGCATTCATTTATTGGTTTCACCTATTTGAAATTGCCGCCCTAATTTATTCAATATGGCTGGCAGTGGTAGGATGGTCCTGATTGGTTGCATTTTTTTTACTTGCGCATGGCGAGACCATGAATAGTTGGATCATGGAGTTAATCCTCCATGTTTATTTTCGGATTAACCTCTCTCGGGGCCAGGCCCACGTCGGGCACAAGGGCAGCCGCTGAGTTTATTTGGGAGCCTCTGTTCCTAGTACTATTAATTTTGACCTTGAGATAAATTTTCAAGGTCAATTGAAGGTCAAGACCATTTTTTAAATGGAAACCTGTATTTTTGACTGGAGTTTTAAAAAGAGCGGAAAATTTCAGGTTAAATTTGTTACCTTAGAAATTTTAAATTAAAGGTAAAATATCTAAAAATTTAACCATGATTTTCGACCTTTCTAAGATCACTATTTTAACGTGAAATTTTCTGCACTCTTTAAATCCGTAGTCAAAAATACTGGTTGCCATTTAAAAAATGGTCTTGACCTTCAAATGACCTTGAAAATTGACTTCAAGGTCAAAATTTATAGTTAAATGTCCCACTCTGTTCTGTACAATTTTCGTCTGAACAATTTTTTTGCAGATTGAGTATTTTATGAGATATTTCAATCGTTGGATTAAAATGGGATACCTTGTATGTACAGTACACATGCTTATTACTTGTATTGCTCGGTGTTAAAAGAATGAATTTCTTTCCTTGTTACACAATTCACTGCTTTGTAACGCAAACTTGTTTTACGTATATTTCCTATCTGTTTTCCGCACCTAAAATAAATGTTTTTGCGCGGCGGTGCTGTGGTGGTGGAGATAGTACAAATATACGCAATTTTACAGCCTATTTCATAAAATTGGTCGAAGCTGCACGATACGCAGTATACAAAAGACGAATTTCACGTTCTAGAAGAGGGATTTCCGTGGAAAAAACAAAGAGCTAAAATCTGTAAACTCTTCACATCCTAGTCTTACCGCTTTCGATATATTGAATCGAGAAGGAGGGAGCACGATAACTCTCGATCACTTTCGGTTACATGACGATTTTAGCAGAGCAGATCCGAAAGCATCCGATCCGAAGCGAGAAAAGGAGCGACGTTGGAGAAGAGCTTGAAAAAACTAAAAAAGGGAAGAAAAGAAAGGCGAAGGAAATTAAAAATGCTTCGTTTTGTACTGCGCGTAAACGCATTAATTTTCTCCTTGTATACTGTTTCCCTTCCGAATAATCTGGATTAATCTGGATTTATCAATGCGTCAACCAAACCTCAAACGCAAGACATAAAAACATCGAAGACTAATTCGATGAAGGTGCCGATTGAGAGTATTGTCTTGATTACAGGTACGGCATAACGGGCTTACAACCTAAACGCCAGGGGCTCTATTCTCGAGTTCGTTCGAACAATTTTCGTATACGAATGTACTGTTTGTCTTTTTCTAATCACGTGAGTAAGATTAAGATAGAAGCACTAATTCGTATACGAAAATTGTTCGAATGATCTCGAGAATAAAGCCCCAGGTGGAGCTCCTTCAGGGGCTCACTAATCCAAAATTACTTAATTACCAATTATTCAAATAATTTTTGACCTTGAAACATCACATCCGCAAAAGGAGATCGATCTATCACTATTATTTTTATACAGAAGATCATCGGAGTTTGCGCAATAGTTATTCCTGTATATTTTTAAGTTATGTTAACCACAGTTGGCGGCTCTGCTTCCGACAAGTTGAGATTCCTGTAATCAATAATTTCGGTTATCCTTTCCATTAGTACTTCTAAGGGTGGCGTCCCATGGGTCCGGAATGCGTTGCGTTTTTGCGCAAAACTATGAGAGTGAGAGAGATGCCCTAATACTACTATCTCTCTTAATGTCATGGTTTTGCGCAAAAACGCAATGCATTCCGGATCCATGGGACGCCACCCTAAGAATTAGCATCAGGGGTTCGATTACGTAACTCTCACTTCACCTCTACTTTCACTTTACTGAAAAACAATTGAAGGAATCGATAGACAAACAATTGAAGCAATTTTATTTGTCAGTGAAAATGACAAAGTTACGTAAGTAAAATGAGAAAGTTATGTAATAGACGCGTTGCCTTGATCAAGAAATACCCTTTTCCTTAATAATAATTCAATTTTGTAAATGACGGCATTTTTACAACAAATATAAATTCATCTGTTGTTAATTATAAACAGAGTATTAATGTTCTTATTAATGCTACGTAATTTAAAAACAACATTTTTTTTAGAAATCCTTATTATTTATAAAACTTTGTGACTTTTATCGACTTAGAACTTAACGACCGTACAAGTTTTAACGACTTACAGTGCTTGGCATTTTTTAAAACTTTTTTCTGGTGGATAGTGTGAGCACCATTTACTCTCCTCAAAGAAATAATTGTTCTCGCTCACCTTTTTCACTTTATCTTGTCTAAATTACGCGTACGGACGTGCATCAGAAGGGTCACGAGACGTGCCTAATTGCAATTAAACTGTAACAATGACATTCAGAAACTAATAACTAAAATGCATTTTACAAATCAGACGAACGTAAAGAAAAAACCAAGGAAGGCTTATTTCATACTTAAACTATCTGTGAATTCTATCTCGGGTGTTCCGTTTAACTATATTTATATTTTTTTGTGCTCATTTTTTGAGCAATTTGCTTCCTCATTATAATGAAGCTGCAAATGAATTTGCTTCCTCATAGAGGAATCATTACCGATTTTTCTAAATGTTGAAAAATATATATAATTATTTTTTCTAGAAACAAAGAATCTTTCGACCTCATCATTCGTAGTTTTTAATCAAATTTATTTATAGTAGATTACTTAATTTTATACGATCCAAAAAACCTTTTTATAACATTAAAATTGAAAATTCGACTTTCGATGCCTTCATAGCGGGGCGAAAGTAGCAGTTTGAACTCTAGGGTTGAAAGTAAAAAACAACTGAACAGAAGGCATCGAAAGTCGAATTTTCAATTGATGTTATGAAAAATAGTATACGTGACATGGGTAGAGGCGACAATTTCACTCGGGTGATACCTGCTCTCGCTACACTCGGGCAGCTAACTTCACACTCGTGTAATTGTCGACTTTCGCCCCTTGTCACGTAATATACTATTTACATACATTCTTACATTAGCTTTCAATTTTGGTTATTTGAAAATATAGATAAAAATGAAATTTTTTAAAATTACAAATAAAAGCATAACTTCCTTAATATTCAATAAAATAAAATAATAATAACCCTTAATAAAATAAAAATAAAATAATAAGCTTTTAGTTTTGATTATTTTGAGAAGTTATAGTCGAAAAATCAATTTTATGAAAACTAAATGTACATACAAATTTTTAAGTTCAATATTTTGAAAAATCCTTTGGCACGTTTTGAGATATTTGTGGTGCCAATATACCCTACAAATTTCATCAATTTATGTACAACTATCTTTAAGTTAAGAAGGAGACAAAAAATGACGACACACACATCCGGGCAATTGATTAGAATGTTGTATTAGATATTTCTCAAATGAGGAAAGTGTATGAGGGAATGAGCTAAGGTTTTTTTTATTTTCTTCAAAATGGCGGATTTTTTAACAAAAAAATTCATTTTCTGCTGAAAAAACGCCCGTTTTTCATCTCAAAAAAAATTTTTTTTTTTCCGTTCATTCCCTAGATAATTATGTTTTAAATAACTGATAAAAATTTTGTATCGATCTGATAAGTCGTTGAGGCGCTGTGTTGGCCTCCGATTTAAAAAACTTGTTCCGAGAAAAACGCGCTTAAAGTTTATTACCTCCGTCAAACCGCTTTATACCTGCATCGCTTCAAATGGTTATATTTTTTGTTAAGGGGTTATATACACTTATTATTGGAAAAAAAGGGTTTTTTCACGAATTTTTTTGGAAAAGACGGTAAATTTTTTTAAGAAAAAACCACTACGCATCTATTTGTACATGTTTGAAGACATTTTATGACAAATTTGAATGAAAAATATTGACATTTGTAGGCACTACGCCCGTTGAGCCTAAACACCTTTTTTCAAACACCCTTCGCGGTGTCCATGATAAGTCGAAAATGGATCACCTGCAATCAATCTAACCAAGAGCTTTCTTTAGTTTATATAATTTTACTCTACTTGGACGAAGAATTTGTCGAAATAAGTATTTTCGCAAAAATGGTGATGAATTTTCTGAAAAAATCGATTTTTAGGGGTCTGAAAATTAAGTTTTTTCAGTCCCAAAAAAAAGTTTTCTTTCAAATGAGAATTCCTTCGTCCAAGTATGAGAAAATATTGTTATAAAGTAGCCTGAAAAAAATTAGATTGATAGGTGACATGGTTTTTGAGAAATCGTGGACACCGCAACGGCCCTTTTTGAAAAATCACATTCCGAGATAATCGCGAGTTTCGTGGCCGCGCGGGCCGGCACGCACTTGGAGGTAGCGCACTGTTGACAGCTGTAGCTTAGGTTTTAGTGCTCAGATCTCTATGAAATTTGGAGAAAATAATCTTAAAAGAATGTACTTTAAGAAAATGCAATAAAAAATTTTCGATTTTTTCGACCAACACAAGTATATATATCCCCTTAATAATGCTCGGATCTTTACAAAATTTGGAGAGAATATTTTTGAAACTATAATCTTTCAGAATATATAATAAAAAAAATTGATTTTTTGACTGACGGGTCCCCTTATGTTACCTAATTAAGTTATAATTATTTAAGTTATATTTCAAAAATCTCACTCCGTTTATATCAAGTAATGGAATTTTCAATTGCAAATATTAAAAGAAAATTAAATCGTTACAAATATGTGAGAGTCGGAATGATTTTTTTTTCTAGAATAAGTGAAGCTTTTCACAGAGTTAAATCAAATTAAGAGGGAAAAGGTTATTTGCATTCAACAAAGGAAAGTTTTCTCATAGCAACTGTAGAAGGCGAGGCAAATATTTTTTGAAAGGTTAAACGTGTGTTTTTGAACCAGAATAAAGTCGAAAAGTAAAGGAATGCCGAAAGTAAGTGAAAATTGAGGCGCTGATCGTGAATTGCGTATTGATTGGCTACCAGAGGAGAACAATACGTTCTGTGGTGGTAAAAGCGATTGGGTTCATGGATAACAGAATGTGAGACCGGTCCGTAATATTTATGTTCAGAACATGAATCTTTGTAATTTTGTTTTCTGGGGACGCGCCGTTCCGTTGATAAATGATTTCTAGAAGATGGATGCTTCTTTCAGGATATTCGTTTTATGCTTCGATATTTGGTTTACCGAACGACTATCTCATAACATTTTCGCACTTTTTTATTTAAAATTACATGCTGAAAGTTAGAGAGTATTTGTGTCTGCTATAAAATTTGGGTTTTGGTACTTACATATGTCCGTATGTAGTGTCGCCATTCGAATGTTATTTTAACCCTAGAAGCCCATTTTCGATCTGTTTGACGGACTTATTTTTTACAAGTCGATTTATTTCTAAGCAACTAGATCGCGGAAATCAGGAATTTCAATCGGAACGAAAACTAGTAGGCTATATTGACATATTTCACACCAAATTTTAAATTTTTTAAATAATCTCTATTTCCTCTATTTCACCATAATTAAGCTGAGAAATATTTATTTATAATGGAGATTTGCAATTGTTTACGTGGATTTTCCTATATGGAGAAATTCGAGTATTTGTGAAAAATGAGCAAGTTTATACCTTTAAATTAAATAATTCAACTTTTTTGAGGATGTGGAACCTATATATTTTTTTCAGTAGTCGGTATCCTCTCATGAAAAAATGTGTGCCTTTTTTTTAACCGAAAATTGAAAAAATGGGAATTTTTTGCAGAACACTGCATTTTCGACAATTTTTCGTGCAAAAAATCTTATATCTTTTTAATAAATAATCTTTTCGATTTGTTTTTAGCAAATTCTTGTTTTCCGGTAACTGTTGTATCAATTTCGCTACTTATGAGCCTAAAAATGTTGATTTGTTCAAAAGTTGTAAGCAAATTAAATTTTCGGTCCCCTAGACCAAGTGTGACTAAGTAAGGGTAAAAAAATATGTGAACCACAAAGGTTAACTAGATAAATGTTTTAAACTAGAAGTTTATAGATAAAGAATCGCAACTGCCATTTTGATCAATTTTGAGCGAGGCAATATATGACAAATAATAAGATTTATTTTTTTAAAGTATCAACCTCTTCATCCTATTTTCACTACTTGATAATTATCAAGTATAATTTTCGTACGTTTGATCGTTATATTTCTGTTTTTTGAGCTTTTCTGTTTACTTTTGATCTGATTTCTCTACTTCACTTTTACCAATTCAATTACCCTATCCTTACCTTTACCTTTCTCATCTGTGAAAATATTAGCTAGCTATGGAATAACATAAATTTCCATCAAATTAAACCTTAAATTCCACTTCGTCTACCACTGAACAGCAAAAAATTGCTTGCGTCGTTGAGTCTTTCGTAAAAGTGTGAAGAGGGCGCTCCATTTGATAAATTCGCGTTTTATCCTGTTCTGAAAAGACAGACGGCGTAACTAAGGAGGCAGTTCGAATTAACCAATCGGCCGAGCACATTAATTTATGACCCATTTGTACGCGTCAGTCCTCGAGAATTTCTGCGGAAACGACGAAACGTTCGTGGCTTTCCCGCCTAAGACCTCTAGACGAAGCAAGAATTCCGGTAATAAATTCGACTTCGCGTCAGGTCTTACACAACGGGACTTGATAATTTATGACTCTCGTCTCGCACGGGCAGCTTAACAATTTTCGGTTTCGCGAATCGCGAAATTCCCTTTTTACCTTTCGCTACGCGCCTACTGTTTCCCTTCAAGCCGCAGTGAGTTGGATACTGTTTCGTTATAAGTAATGGTTTGAGAGCATTTGGTACTGACAAATAACAGAACTTTCCTGTGACTTAACCCTTTTATGTTTAAGGTCTTTTTGAGGTATTGTACGAACTGAATTTCTGTTCTATAAGGTGGATCACTGCGTACTTACTGATATTAATTATTAATTGCCTAAGTTAATTTATTTCACAATTATTTACTTGTGACATATTCGAGTGCACATCGTGTGCGTTGTGTGCTGTACGTCTTGAGGAAGGCTAGTTACGGCCTCCCATGTAGAAAAATTTCGTGGCGTTGTTATGAATCTAGTCCGTCTTCAATCTATCCAGTACAGTATGCTCCATGCATGTCTTCCCTCTAGTTTCTTCTTATTTTTTGTAAATAAATTTCACTCTGTACATATAGGGGGAAGTCCCCTAAACCAGGACGGCTCCTAAAGCCGGACAGAATTTAAATCAGTGCGAAGAAGTGCGACACAAGCATAAAATTGGCGCACTTCTTCGCACTGATTTAAATTCTGTCTAGCTTTAGGAGCCGTACGGGTTTAGGGGACTTCCCCCTATTAGTTGAACTGTGCAGCCCAATCAGCTCACGAAGTGAAGTAAGTCACAAATTTCACTTCGTGAGCTGATTAAGGCACGGTTCAACTGCAACTCATATTTTATAATTTTTAATAATTATAAAATATGATATATCAAATAATTATATAATTATATTATATCTTATAATTTTTGAAATAATTGTGACGAGAAAGTTATTTTCTCCCGTAAGTTCTTAAATTACCGAAATTCCCGTGGACGTCAAGGCGGGAATAATTACATTGGTTGTCTATACGAAATTTGAAAGGGTCATGGTATGGCAGATCTCTGTTTGACTGACACTACTAGATCTCGGTCGACTTCGGCTCTATCACGAGCGTGTACGAATATCGTCAGGTGTCTGCGCGAATAAGTGACGTAGTGGAGAGCACACTCTTGTGTCGTTCCTCGTTGTAGTAGGAAGTTTTGTAAAAAGGCGACAAGAGTCGGGTTAAGCCGAACGTTGTGTACCAAAGTAACGTTGACAGCGTCGATTATTTGTCATTGGATTATTTCTCATTGGATTATTTTTCATTGGATAATTTGTCATAGGATTATTTGTCATTGGAGTTTATAAGAGATTCGTCGAAATATTATGTCGAAATATAGTTCGACGTAAAAAAAGACTGTAAGTACCACTTTATCTGTTTTTATAATAAATGTTTGGAACTTGTTAACCTTATTTCTTTATTTGCTATGGGTCAGCCCGAGACCTACTCCTTGCTCTACTCCTTTGCTCACCGCAGTAGTATGCCTTATCATAGAGTTTCTTGTAACTTTATAGTTTACGGATATCCTTGCTAATCGGGAGTGATATAGATTAGCTGGCGCCCAGTAAAATTAACTTCTGTATATTTCTCTTTTGGAGCTATGGCAACCACTGACACAGGCCGCGCCGGATGAGGGTGTAATGGTATTATCTAAGTAAAAATAACACCCGTCTCATAATTTTACAGGTTTGGCAATATTTTTGTTTTGAAAATATTTAAAAACAAGATGAAATATATGAATACTCTTTGTCTATCCAAAAGTCGATGACAGTCAAGGAAAGGAGGAGAGTCAATTTGCTCCATTGTTGAACTAATTTATTTATGGGTCATAAAATTAAAAAAAAATATTTTTAGTATCTACTAACAATAATAAATCGATTCCACCTTAAACGGACCACACTCTCCCCCGTACTTCCCCCCGCCACCCCCATGCGGGGTATATAAATACAAAATATCTTAACTTGATAAGCAGACTCTACCTATATGTGTCGAGCAAATTTAAACTCCTGCTCCCGTAAAAATCACTACACTTTTCGTCCCTAGTGAGAGGGCAAAATTTTATTTAGCGATGGCTTTTTTCATGTAACAGCGCCATGCGTTGGGCTAAATAGTAAACCTCGATAATATTTGTCACAATTGTAAAATTCCGGAACTACAATTGCCTTCAAGTATAATTTTAGTAATACACATACTCATAAGTACATACCCACAGTGATATCTTATTACCTAAGATGTCAATGTATTCCTCTATCTCAGGGTTCATATTGATTTATCTAAATAATTTATAATTCACAATCGAAATACACGAGATGCTAACGTCAATGAGAAACAATCAGAACTGCGACGCAAAACAAGCTCTTGTAATCTTCCTATTAAAATTTAAATCAGGAAACTCCAACGAAATGATTGCTGCAATGCTGTAATTAGAACGAGAGAGTTTGCCTCAGATTATTCCGCATTTATCACGAACTATATTGAAAATGATGTCTTACTCTTATCCTTTTCGGATTTAGCGCTCTCTTTAGACATAATCTAATTAATTTCCATACTACTGAGAGTACTGAGTTCTTTAAAATTTTATTCATTCTGATGATGAGCTAACTGTAATAAATTATTTCCATCATCTGAATGAAGGCATAATTTGCGCGGAAAATTATTGATCGGTTTTCCTGAGGTCTTCCTCTCCCTGAGAAAAAGGAAGGCGAGCATACGAGCATACGTGTTTGTTCAATCACAGTTGGAGAGGCTCGTTGAGGTTTGTGAATCTTCAAGTCTGCCCTTCTGAGCATCGAATTGCTCAAAATGTGTTTTATTTGTTAATTATATCGAAACTGAGCTGTCGGTACAAGACGGCTAGTAAAAAGCACGGCCTCTGCCACTGTCACGGGGGGCTTGGCAGGACATGCCGACAAGGTGAGGCCGCGCACACGGCGCAGGGACAGAGGCTAGCAAAATAAGCACGGCCTCTGCCATTGGAGCCGATGGGAACGCGTGGCCCCGCAACGAATTAATCCGGGAATAAAAAAATCGTGGAATGACTTTTGGTCTGAGCGTCTTGTTGTGGCTCCCTCAAAAACCCGCAAAAAACAACAAACCAACCCCGCAAAAATCAACCAACCAGATGAAGGTGTCAAGTCCTGAATATATAAGAGTATTGGCAAAATGGGCTTTCAGCCTGAGCGCCTGTAGGGCCCCACGGGAGTGGGGCACCTCGCCCGCAACCATCTATCTATCTATCTATCTATCTATCTATCTATCTATCGATCTATCTATTTACATATCTATATCGAAACCACTAATTTTCGCAACGTTGCGCTATCATAATTTAGTCGGAGTTCACTCGAATTCGATCCCGTGCCCGTGTAGAGAGTCTCCGGAGCTGAGATGAGTCAAAGTCACTCACTCGGCTGACTTTTTCTCCCACTCCAACTGTTACCCAGCATTTTTCCCTTAACAATTGCGTGCACTGAATATTTCTCTTCACATTGTAAAGGGAAATCATGGTAAAGGAAAATCAATAACATATTAATATTTTAATGATATTGTTATGCATGATTGAAAATACATGTTCCCCAACATTTTTTTAAAGACGCCTGCATAATAATAAAGGCTGCCAATCCTAAGCCTGGAATGACAGAATATTTTTCTTTACAATGTGAAGAGAAATATTAATTGCAAGTATACTTGCAATGTTGGGAAAAATTTTGGATAACATTTGGAGTGAAAGAGAGGTTTAACTCCCAACATCTTTCCTTTCTCTCACTTACGCACGTTCATTCTCTCTTCCTTGTACGGTGGTACGAAGGGACCGCCAGTGGTAGGGGAAAGAAGGAACAGTGGAGAGGGCGCCGCCGGATTGAATTTGGGACCGAATTCGACTTCGGCACGCCTCTAAATTCTGACTGTGAGACTGAATTCGAGTGCACCAAAAGTGAGTCCAAGTTGTCGCCCGCCACAATATTCTTTCTTCAATGATCAAACTTTTCGATCATGTAATACGGGCTTTACGAAATAAAGAAAGGCAACTCAAGGCAGAGAAAGCGTCGACCGAGATCAGGCTTCTCATAGGCTCGCCGCTCAAGCTATTTTCTCAGCCAATCAGGTTCCGAATCTGACTTAGTACTCGCGGATACTCGCGACTCTGGAAAGGGAAGCGAAGTACACCCGGATCGCGTCTCTGATTGGTT
Organism: Synergus itoensis; assembly: GCA_904066005.1. Classification (NCBI taxonomy): domain Eukaryota; kingdom Metazoa; phylum Arthropoda; class Insecta; order Hymenoptera; family Cynipidae; genus Synergus; species Synergus itoensis. The sequence goes on along the minus strand of CAJFCP010000543.1, from coordinate 225,921 downwards.
CACCCGTTCACGCGGTCTCAGCCAACCACGAGGCACGATCCAGTCAATTGAAGCGCTAGTATCGCGAACAAGGCTATAAAACTCGGCGCTTTCCGCGACTCACTACCAGTCTTTCCGAAGACACCTACCAGTCTAGACCTGCGAAGCTTGAAAAATCTAAACAAACCCCGACCAAGCGGATAAGCCACGAGCAAGGAGAGCGTGTCTACCCGGTGGCCGGCGAGCCTAAACCACGGACTTTGTTCCAGATTGCGTCACTTTCTCTGACTGCGAGCGGCCATACCGCAAAAGAAGCAATGGCATCATTTATTCTCGAGAGCACAGTCCTGAATTCTCATAATAAACGAGGATATCTCTTTGTTCGTACATGTTTGGTTTCTTAAACTTTCCCAGAAAATCCTCCACTTATATGGTGTGACCGGCGGTCAGCCACAATACCCCTGTGTTTACTCGTGTTTCCGAGGAAGGATCCCGACGAACCAGGCGTGTGTTGAACGTCTCTCTAAATTCTTTAAAACCTACGTCCTACCTTCCCATAAGGTGTTTTTCTTTACAGGGAGGAAAGACAGGCGGAAAGCCTAGCCAGCGACGACGACGCGCTAGGAGGCGCGCTGAGAGTCTTGCCGCATTGCGAGAGAGCCGACGAATTACCGCCCAGTTAGAACCGGCCAATCCTCCACCTACTCTAATCAATCCGGAAGTGCTAGTGACGTGTGATTGCCCGTTTTGTGGCGAAAACTTCGCTCTCTTGTGGAACGCGCAGAAACCGTGCGAAACGTGCACGAACGCGAGTGAGATCCCAGTGGTCATTTTGGACTAAGAAAAACTTGAATTCATGACCCGTGTGAAGAAAAATCGGCCCGGACCCCGCAAGCGGATCGCTTTAAAAATAAAAAAGGCCCTTGCAGCACAGAAGACTGCAAAACCCGGGGAAAACATCAAGATACCTTATCCCTATTACCAGAGGGAACTCGTGCGGAGAAATCTCCGAGTGACTGTTAGCGCGTGTGTGCCTAGTTCTTCCCGAGACAGGAGTGGACCTGTAACACCTCCACGACTCCCTCGATACGACGACATTTTTAGCCCTGACAGCTTCCGGCTACGCGATGGGGTTCCAGTAACGCTCGGAAAAGATATAACGTTCCAGCCACGGATTGAAAATGTGCGAAGCCTCGCACCGGAACCGCCAGCCGAGAGTGAAAGCGAAGACGATGATGTCATCGTAATCCAGGCTTCCTCGCTGAAGGAATCGCCCAGAAGAAAGGCTCAACCAAAAATCACGGACACTCGCACCCTGAAGAAACGGTACGTCCTGACCACTTCCTCGAACCAGCCTCCGTACCCAAGGAGTAGGATTTTTCGACCAGGAACCGGGCCAGAGGAGCGATTCCGTCCTGTGATCGAGGATCCAGAGAATCCTAGGCCTAGTGGATTTGGGACCAAGTCCGTAGTGTTGAAGCCAGCGATACGAAAACAACTCTTTCAAGACCCCTAAGCCAGGGATCTCTAACAAAACCAATTCTCCACCAAAAGGCTCTTTTTAGAGCCAACTAACAATCGGCCCTTCTCAGGGCCAACAATCCTTTTAACGGAAGGAATAACCCGTGTTCTAAAGTTTGGGACCATCTGCGTGGGGAGTTCTAGAAAGAACCCTCCCGGGGAAGTGTCCCAGCAGTAAGAACCCTAACTCTAGGAAAGGTGTTCTGAAAAATAAGAACCGATTCTCAAAAGGATGTTCTGTGTTATTTGATAAAAATAATAATAAAGAACCCTTATAAAATTGTATCCTCCTCTTCCAATTCCCATATAAATATTTAACCTGAAATTTGGCTACAAAGTATGACTCTTGTCCATATAGTATCTTTTTGAAGGTGGTCCCACAATGTGACCTAAGAATTGTACGTATGCGTACGTACGTTGAAATTAAAAAGCATACATGCGTTGAAATTCACTGTTACCAAGTGTCAGATGTACAAACACTGGAATGTGAACCAATGACATACACCTGACATTGTGTGTGTGTGTATGCGTGTGTGTGTCGCGCCTTTAACGATCCTGCAATATCTTTAGAACGCGTATAAATAAATTGATGAAATTTGACATATTTATTCCACTATTTACCAAGTTGAATTTTTTTACATGGGTTTACCAAAATATTTAATTTTACAAGTTCCGTGCACTTTTATAATTTTCGTAAAATTCATTTTTAAGTTTACCTGTGAAATTAGATGAACTAAAATTGTTTTAAAAATTTAATGGAAATAAATCACTGAAAGGCAGGAAGGATGAGATTGAGAAGATACAAGTCAAATATCCAATATCGGTCTATAAATAAATGTCAATAGTAAACAAAATCAAAATCAAAATCAATATACACATATTCACACTTCTATACAACAGAAACAAAAGACCATCGCAGAGCTGAATCGAATAATAATAATATCATGGAGTATAGACATAAGGAGACCAAACTGTAATGCATGTACTTCACGTAAAACGTGCACTTTTCTGTTGCCAGAAGTTCGCACACACACATGTACAAAATCACACCTACATATAGTACAGACCTTCCCGAGTGCAGCGTGCCATTCGCACTTTAAAAAAAATATGGCTGCCGTTAATGTTTTTTTTTTGACAGGTCACTTTAAACTGCGATTTTTAAACTACTATGGATGAGGTAAGTAATATATTTACAATTATTAAGAGTATATTGAACTGTATTCATAAATATTCTGCGTGTGATAGGTTTCCTCCTGTAGATATACGAGTGTAATGTTTACAACGGCAGCCATATTTTTTTTAAAGTGCGAATGACACGCCTCACTCGGGAAGTTCTGTACTATTCGTACGTGTGAATTTGTACATGTGTATGTGCGAACTTCTGGCAACAGAAAAGTGCGTGTTTTTGAATGCACTAGTTTGGTCTCCTTATGTCTATTCTCCATGAATAATATCCTGAATAAGGCGATCAATAAACAATTTCAGATACCTCAGAAAACGAAAGTTAAATCAAAGACGCTAAAATGAAAATGCGAGAATCTCAGCAAATGACAATAGATAAGTTTCGAAATGCGAAAAGTAACATTTAAAAATGTGGATAAAAGTATGACCAGACGAGAAATGAGTTAACAAACCAAAAATAAATTATTGTACATAAATTACGAAAAAATCATATAAATCACACAATTGGACAAACGCACGAGGAAAATTGATACGATACCATTAATCGATGAGAGGAAAGCGGGAACCTCAAGATTTTCCAGTAAAGTGGATGGGTGAGCCAAACAGAACCAAAAGATTGACAGAAAACGGCTTTCCAAGTACATCTATAAATAAAGTTGATATGTCCTCCAATCTCTCAACAGCTCAATTTCTCAAATAACTCCATCGCCATCGATTACACAAGGTATGGGCTTCAATGAATGGCTTCGCTAAGCCGGAAGTGCATTTGTACAAAGTTAAAACAAAAACGCCAAACTGTATAAAAAAAATCAGAAGGAACACGTTGGTTAATTGCACTATCACCTTATTATCACACGCATTAACTTTAATTCTGGATACAGTGAAAAACCTCACCTCTGGAAAGGAGTTAGCGTGGCGCCAAATTTTAGTGTTTCGCTGGTCTAATGAATGATAAGAGTCCTGGTTCTCTCCAGCCCGCTCGTCTCCTCGGGAGATCGATTTTTCATCAATCGAACTTGAATGCGTAAGGTGATAGGCCATCACCAATCAACATGTCTGTCTTACGCACTTAATTCGACCGCCTCATTTTATTTATAATTTTGAAAAATTGATTTTTCAACTGTAACTTCCAAAATTAACACATTTTAAAGCTAATGTAAAGAAAATAAGAATGTCTTGTGTTGACATTAATATTTATACTTTTGACTAATAATTATGTAATTAATGTTTCCTTTATGAGGAAGCAAATCACATTTGCTTCCAGAAGGCAAAGTGCTCATTGATTGAGCACAAAAGTTGATACAACTTTACAGCTAGTTTGTGGTTTCATGCGAAATTCTCTAATCTTCCTTCGATGATATTCCAAAGGCCAATATTGTGTAAAGAAGTTCAAATTATAAATGTTTCGTAAATAAATTTAAAAGATAATAACCTAATCTAGCTGTACTTGGCATACAATATTTTTTAAAATGAAGTTTATTGTATCAAAAACTTCTTCATAGACCGCAAAAAACAGTCCCCTGGCGTGTCACCGAAGCAGCACAGTCACTTCAGATTAATTTAATTATGATAATAACTATTGGAATCAATCAAGTTGTTTGATTATTCAAACAATATTATTTCATTGTTAATGGGACATGTTTATTTTTTATAAATATTATTTTATCATACTAAAAGGGTAAATTAAAGTTTGTCTTCGCATTTTGTGAACAGTCCCCTGGCTATATTTAAAATTGCGAAACAAGTAGTCTAAAGATTAAAGAAGGGCGGCGCTGCGTGCAACAGGAAGCATACGGTCTGAAGTTTGCTCAGGTGCAGTCATTACCGTCAGTTCGCCATTTTTTTTAGTGCTGCTCGAGTTTCGCTTGGTGGAAGTCATGTCGTAACCTGTCAGCTAACAGTCCCCTGGTAAGAAAAATTTTGATTTCTTTTTAATATACTATATTACACCTTAGATACTTCTTATCGTTATAAATAGATAAATATTTTTTATATACAGTAAAATAACATGACTTAATTACATTTCGTGTTATCTTTCAATGAAATCAAATAACACAGTCCCCGGGCAATAGTCCCCTGCCCTTCAATAGGACAGGGGACTGTCTTTATACTACGTTTTTCATTGTTTTAGGTACACGTGTGTTTCAAGTGAGACTGATTCTACAGAGTAGGATTCAAAGCATGTGATTCTTCCAATGAATGTGATTTTAATTGATAGTAATTACATATTAAGATTTCACAGTTAAAATTTAAGTTTAAGTAAAATATTATTAAAAAAGTGTTGACTTTTTGTTTCTTTATTGTTCAATTATTTAATTCCTAAGCTATAAAGTTTTTAAAAATAAAAAAGATTTAATTTTGGTACTGAAAATGGTATTATTCATTAAAATAAACAGTCCCCTGTATCGATTTTTCAGAAAGTACTCAATATTTTCTAAAATAATGAAAATATTTTTTGTTCATCTGCCGTTTATTAATAAATAGGCGGATATATATCTCCTGAATAAGGTTTACTAAATATATTCGTAAAAAGTTGCCGGGCCATTTTTCCTAGAAAAGTCACCCAGTTTACAGAGAAATGCCCATGTATTGTTTTTAATAATTGACATCTTTAGGCGCTTATTTTGAATGCATGTCGCTGTCCTTCTCTCTAAAAATGTGAACATCTATCTCATTTCCTCTGATACATACTTTTCACTCCCGTATATATATACTTCTCGATAGATTTAATTATAATTTATAATATTGAAATTATACAATTATACATATTTTTAAAGAGATTTAATTATATTTAATTAGTTGCAGTTATTACGTGATACCATTGAGTACGTTTGATAAAACTTTTTAAAAAAGTAAAAAAATTCTACAGTAGTAAGTGGTTCTTTTCTTATTTGGATGATCCAAATATGGTTATTCAATTCATTCGATCCCGTTACAGTTCTGATTGCAATTGGGTCGAATCATGTTCAGAATACTAGTGTTATACATGGGTCCTTCGATCTTTATTGCATTTGACGAAATTTCGAAATTGGTATTAGAGTTTTGAATTAAAACTATTCTTCCAATTCTTCCAATTTTACCTTACGGAACATAGAACTTAGACTCATGATAATTTGAAAACTTAAGGAGTGGGGGGGTAGGGTTTTGTCGGTCGAAAAGAAGCAATTATTTGAGAATTTTTTTAAACAGTACGGTTAATGCAAGTTTATTTAAGCAATTCGTAAATGATGAAGTAGCTTATGAAGAATATTCTGTAAAATTTTTATTAATAAATATGCATAATTGAGCTATTGACAGCAAATCTTTGGAGACTCCTCAAAAAAAAGCTACTTTATGGTAGACAGCATAACTCGTCACAGGATCATTTAAAAGTAAACTAGGGGTGCCTTGTGAGCACACATTCTCATCACACTTCACGCACTTGCATTCGCTTAACAACCTTCATTGCTGCTGTATTCTTTTATTTAAATCACTTTAGTTTCAAATGAGGAAGAAAACTAATTTACTTAAGGTTCTATCGACCTTAAGGAACACATTCTCATCAGACTACTACTTTATATTTTATTTAAACATTATATAAATATATTAAACCTCGGTCCGGGACTGCTTATTCAGATATTACAAAATAAAGATAACATTTTGATGATCATGATTTGCGATCACTTCTCTTAAAAAACATTTTTCACGATTAAAACGAAAAATAACCATCATATCAAAAAATGGACAAGAGATAATTTGTAGATCTTTTTATGATCAACAATTCAGTGCTCATAATTTTTTATTTATTTCGCGTTATTTGATTAAAAATTTGAATTTTTACTTTTTCAAGAAAATTCAAAAAGTTGTTATGCCAGTCATGTAGAACGTTCAAAAAGAAACATTTTTTATCCTTAGACTTTTTTCATATCGTGCGTTATTTGTCTTGAAATCTAAATTAAAAATTTCTTTTTTAATTTTTGAAATGTTATAAGTCTGACAATTTTTGTTTTATCAAAAAAAGTCAAAAGCATAAATTGTTTCTCTTTCTGGGTATTACAAACAACCGTCAATTAAATTTGTAAATTATAAAAAAAAATTTTTTTTAATTTTCAAAATGCTCTAAATTTTTAAATTTTCATCCAAACTGGCTGGCTAACGAACTTGACCTTCATTTTGGGGTACTAAAAGAGTATGCCAAAGGCCAATACAATCGGTCAAATCCTTCGAAAGATATCGTGTTCACAAAAAAAATCTACAGGCAGACAGACAGACAGACAGACAGACAGACAGACAGACATACACATTGATAAAACCTTGTTTTTCGGGTTCAGGGGGTCCCAAAACGTGGAGATTTGACAAAAAATGGGGGGGTTAAATTTTACATAAATATAATACATTCTCTCTGACGAGAATGTAAAAACGAAAAACATTTCATTAGTTAATGAATTTCTTTGATTCGCAAAGAGAGTTTTTTTTCGATTTCTGGTAACAACACTCGGAAGTGAAGATACCGAATTTCGCTTAAAAAATCGGCAAATTTGTTATTGTAAAATTAATAATAATTATACACAAAAAAACTCGACGATTTTATCTCCAAAATTATATGTAGAAAGAGTGTACAAAATTTCAAAAGGGTAGGTGAATTAGATTTTGAGTTATACTGTCCTTCGACTTCGATAACGTTGAGAAAAACGCTTTAAAGTTTCGTACACTTCACAGTGAGCCAGACGATGCGGTTCCGTGGTCAAAAGTCGGAAAACACATCAAAATTTATAAAAATTAATTACAGGTGCATAATATTTAGTTTAGCGTCCATTCTCAATGTGAAGTCGAGACAAATGTTCAAAGTTTTTTGCTCTTTGGGAAGTTGTTCAAACAATTTTAACAATTTCAGACCTTATTTTTTAAAATAAATATGTTAGAAAATCTTGGAAATCGTAATATGTCATAGAAATGAGATTCACAAAATTTTAAGAAAGCAAACCAAGTATTTTAAGTTTATCGTATGTAGGAGATTAAAAATGTTGTTTTGTAAACAAAATAATAGTTACATGGAAGTGAAAAAAGCTCTGTTTATGCCGTGTCGAATTTTATATTTCCGTGATATTAGGAGGGTGGAGTAAAATCGTTAGGTCTGCTTTTCCGACAAAGCAGGCTTCCGAAGATTAATGTTCCTCTAATTGTGCCGTTCGATTGAATACGAAGTAAATCCCATTCAATTTGCTCGAAGCTGTTCGTGACTAATGGCTCTTTTGGCGAGTTTTGAGGTTGATGTATTTCTTCTGCTTTTCAGGATATAAAATTTCTTGTGTTATTCAATTCTTTTAAGAAGTCTATCGATAAATTTCTTCTGCACAACTTTTCTTTTTCGCAAATTAGTGCGGAAACGTTTTTAAATTAACTTAAAGTCTATATTGAAAAAATGTATTTTCCTTTTCCATGCTAAATGACCTTCTTTGCAATAAAATAGTCTGCGGTTTGACTTAAAGGGTGTAGTCCGAATATTCAAATTGTCCAAGTTCACTGCTCTCTACATTTTTTGCATTCCCATCAAAGAAAATGTATTAGATTTGTGTAAAATTTGACCCCCCAGTTTTTGTCAAATGTCCACGTTTTGGGACCCCCTGAACCCGAAAAACATGTTTTTACGAATGTGTCTGTCTGTCTGTCTGTTTGTAGATTTCAATTTGTTAGCACGATAACTTTAAAAAAAAATTGACCGATTGGATTGGCCGTTGGTATATTTGTTAAGTGTACTAAAATGAAGGTGAAGTTCCCTGGTTAGCTATTTTGGATAAAAATTCAAAAAGTTGGAGCATTTTGAAAACGTTTTTAAATTTTTAATTTAAAAATTCTATGCACGGATGTTCGTAGTGCTCAAAAAGTCGAACAAATTTTCGTAATGACTTTTTTCGATAAAAAAAAAATTGAAGACTTATGATATGAAAAAAAATTAAGGGGTGAAAAATCTTTCTTTTTGAACGCTCTATAGGACTGGAATAACAACTTTTTAAACTAGAATTTCCTTAAAAAATCGAAAATTCAAATTTTGAGCCAAATAACGCGAGATGCAGATAAAGTGATAAGAAACATAATTATTGGTCTTAAAAAGATCTACAAGTTCTCCTTTGGCCATTTTTCAATAGGATGAGTAGTTTTCGTTTTAATCGTGGTTTTTAAATTTCATTCTAATTGTTTTGATTGAATAAATAATTTCATAAAAAATAATATGACAATATCTTTGTATACCTAGCTATTTTTGCATTTTCTAGTTTTCGTTTGCATTTTCAGTAGTAGTAACTTAAATAAAAACATATATGCACAAGAGTCCCGAAGAGTGCAACACGGAGCGCGACGAGTTAATAAGAATGTGCCCTCGAAGCGGGCAAATTTTTATTGCACTGATTGTGAGTTTATCCAACACTCTTTAAATTGACATATATCCTTTTAGTATAAGATACATTCCAGTTTGAACCTTACTATTACATTGTAGAACAATTTATGCATGTAGAATGAAGCATTGGAAATTGATCAATTTAAAAATTACAATAAACGAATATTACAAAAAATAAATGTAATAAATAATATATAATATAATAATATAATAACATAATATATTATTATATAATATAATAATATATAATATAATATAATAAATAATATAATAATAACATAAAAATATAATAAATATAATAAGTAAATATAATTTTCATATGAATTGAATATTACAAATTGATCTATACAATTTTTAAATGACATTGACTATTATTTATGAAGAAATTTTACTGTTTTTAATGTCTAATAACTCCCACCAGAATTATAAGTCTTCAAGGTTATGAAGAATTTAAATTCGATTTATTCAAAAATAACTAGAAGAATATTACATTAAATCAAGAAATTAATTATTCGAAATCTAAATATTTTAAAATAATATATACGGTGATTTACTCAACACAGAGAGGGATAAGGATAAGGGGAGTTTTATTGAATAGACTGAGTCATTGGATAAACAAACAATAAATAGGTTGGTTTATTATAAACATAATCATTGGAGTGATCAATGATCATAGGCATTTCGCCTTTACAATAAACAAAGGATTGATAGTTTTTATAGTTCCGAATGTTCTAAAAATCTCTTCAATTTCAATTGTTATTTATAAATATTATTATTATTATTACTATTATTATTATTATTTTATGGGAAGGTTGGTCCATTTAAGTCCCATATCACTAAGGTTAAAAACCTATCGTACCGCATACCTTTATATTACAGACCACGGTGCAACTCAAGCCACGACAGTCCTTAGTTAAGGGGTAACACCTATGAAGAAGTTTCAAAAAATCGATTTTTTTTTAGCTTAAAAAATTCTTTGAACCTTGTAGAATAAAAGACAAAAGGTTTTATACGTTTTCGAAATCGATTTCATTGAAATTTGAAGCCCTTTTACTGAGCGTGCCAGGCGCTCCGTAATGTATTTATTACATATCTCAAAACTTTAAACGCGTTCTTCTCGAAACTACATTTTTTCGAATGGCAACATGTATAATTCAGTCAATTTTTATCCGATCAATTTGAAATTTTAACACAATCTTTAAAATATAATTTTCTAGTGAGTCACGTAGAATTTTATTGATAAGTCAAAAATTGTTGGTTTTAAAAATTATTTATCACGATTTTTTTGATGAAAAAAAAATTTTTTTTCAAACTTTTGCCATTTTTTTAAAAATTGATATTTTTGAAAATTTCTACGTGGCTCACTTGCTTTTAGTCCATAGATTAAGAGGATTTTTTTTTTAAACCACGGCGCCGACGAAAAAACTGGTGCCGTGGAGGCCTCTCTGAAAAATACTTTCGTTTTCATATCTCGCTACAGGCGCCATTTTATTTTTTAAAACATTGAAAAAATTAATTTTTGTTGTCAAAAACATATATAATAAAGTCATCTAAATGAAATTGGAATATAGTACAAAGTTTCTTTAAAAAAAAATTCAAAAAATGACCTTGAAAAACTATGCTCCACACAGATGTTACCCCTTAACCCTTTAACGACCGAATTATTATTGGAGTTATTTTTGGAGTTATAGTTAATAGATTTCGAAGAGGGTGAATGAATGCTTATACTTTCTGAAAACTAGAAACACGTAGGTAGCTTACAGTCTGTTCAAAAAGAGCGTGTACCCGATATTTCGAAAACTATTGGAGATTTTTGAACGTTTTTTTTTTAAATTAAAGGACGTTCAAAGGACTAATGCGCAATTACCTAATAAATGGTTCAGTCCCCATCGTTGTCCAGAATGGCCTGGCACCTTTTTCGCATGATTTCCACCAATTTTTTTTAGCATCCTCAAACATGGACCTTCACTGGGTGTTTAACGGTTCGCTAAAGAAATCTACTGCCGGCGGTAGACCAGGCATACTTTAGGGGAACCCATACCCAGAACGACGCTTTATCAGAAAAAATGACATTCGACCAGTCAGGGTCGAGATTTTCAGCAGATTTTCAGTCCTTTCGTTTTTCTTTATGGGTTTTTGAGAGCAGAGGTTTTTGCCTCGTGGTACGGTACTCTATCTTCGATTCAGCCAAACGCTGTCGAATGGTGTTGATACTAATGTAGACTCCCTTGTTGGCTAGTATAGCCTTGGCATCTCGCAATCCTAGAGTAGGGGTACGCTTGAACAGCTGCACGATCGCTTTATCCTCCTTGCTGGTTGTTACTCCAGATATACCTCTTTCAGGAAGATCGTCGACAGTTCCATCGGCTTCATACCGCTCAACCCACTTCACAATGAACGAATTTGACTTTCTCAAGTATTTAGCAGCCGCTGTGACGGACATTTTTGGTCCTTTTGGATGGTAACACAAGAAGACGGCTTCAAATCGTTTAGCGTAAACGGAACTCATTTTCACTCGCGTGCGTTCTCTCGGACAGTTCGAGCGATACTGAAGCGGCATCATAAACGCGCATTAGTTCTTTGAACGACCTTTAATTTAAAAAAAAAACGTTCAAAAATCTCCAATAGTTTTCGAAATATCGCGAACACGCTCTTGTTGAACAGACTGTATGCCGAAGAGAAAACAAAGCTATCTCAATTTTTGACGGAATTATGGATTTTTGAACACGTTTTTGGGACATATATGTCCCAGTGGCCGGTAAAGGGTTAACTGAGTATCTTTATCGCCGGATGACTTTGACCTCTCTGGGTTGGAACCCATGTAAAATTTCGTTAAAGTGGGTTCGATGATGGGCTATCGAGTCACAGTATGAACCATTGTCACAACCAGTGACACCCATCGACTGCATCTGACTTTTATTAGAAGTACTCGCATTTGCCTGGACGTTTGGCCAGGGAAGAGGAAAACTGAACAAAACCTTCTTCCGAGTACAGACGGTTATTAGCCGGTTGTATCCGGCGTCAAACCTCCCACTCGAAATTAGCTAACCATAGCGAAAATACAACCAGACGTATAAGTATCACAGATGCCCCCCTATCCATTAGTGCTCTTGCTATTCGGTTAAATGATTAATCGAATAATCGCGATTAATCGGTTTGGTAACGGGTATTCGGTTATTGCAATTACTCTATTACGATTAAATGGATAACCGTTTAATTTTAAACCGCGATCATTTTATAAAATAACAGGTTAACAGAATTATAAAAAAAATTTAAAAATTAATCTGAAATTTTATACAATTTATAAAGTGATAATAACGTAAAAATTAATTTCATAAAAATATGTTTTAAAGTCTCACGAATCGATGTAGAAACGAAGAGGATGCAATTTTTTTTAAAATAATGCATGTAACATTGTAACATTTATTTCAAATTTTCAATTTACATCATTATCAAGGGTTAAAAATGTAAAAAGACACGAAAAATTTGTTTTCCTCTCTTTAGTCGTTTAAATACTTCATAATTAAAAAATAATAGCATATTTTGAAACGGCACGCAATTTTTTTGAAAATGATGTAACATTTTTTTTTAATCTTAAGTTTACGTCCTTATTGAGGGTTAAAAATGAAAAAAAAAAAACAAAAACATTTCTGCATCGGTTTTTTTCATTAACTCCTCTTATTAGCTTTGCTCTTTATGTCTCACTTCTTGAAATTAAAAAATTTGCATAATTTAATAGTAATAAAAAGTTTTTTTAAAAAACCGGTTAAATGTTTGTCGACAGCACACGTGAAAAATATTTATATGTCACACTCACTGTAAGGGGACGCTGCACAATTTTTAAATAATTCCTTCGGAGACGTTTGGTACGGATCAAATAGTCCAAACGCAGCAACGTCTAACTGAGGGTGATAGGTTGTCCTGCCTCACTGTCATCTTGGCGTTTCCTTTTTAGTGTCTTCGGCGTGAAGACGACTGACAGGATCTTAGGTTTAAGATTCTCGGAGTCAGACGAGGAGGATGATCCACTTAGTTTTTGGAAACGAGGGTGAGACGGCACTTCGCGAATATCGTTTCGTTGCGTTTTTTGGGGAACGACGACTACGCTACGAAGTACGTAGGGGCACGTTCTCCCGAATTCAAAGCTTCTTCTTCTTCACAGGAGAGAGCTTGATGGGTGACGCACATAGGCTAAGTACGTCTTCCTTTTCCGATGATTCTGGGGGTGTTGATAAATGTTCCGGTTCGAGATGAATTGGAGCGGTCGCGATTGAACTGGTTTCGTGATTGCCACACAAATCACGAAGGGGTGAGTGTTTATGAAATAATGTTCGGCACAAGTAGTCTCTCAGATCGTCAAAAGAATTCATGTCTTCGTTTGACGAAAGGGACGAAAGCGAAAGACTATCTGAAGAAACTGCGCGATTGTCACCAGCCGGACGGTAGAACGAGATACCAACTTCGAGGTGGCTACTTTCCGAATCGAGACGGGAGCCACAAACATTTAGGGCGCTCTGATGTCCAGACACGGAATTAGAAGTGTTAGAGTTCGACGTAGGAGGGGGAACATTATATTTCTCTTCTAATGCCCTTCGACGAACGTTCAATCGCTTGCGTAGGTTTGGTCGTTTCGTACGACGCGGCGTGGGAAAAACACTGGGCACAGAATGTACACGGGAAGTCTCAAATATCCAGGAATCACTGTTGTTACACAGGGGCAAAGTTGCAGGAGGGTCTCTTGGCAGCACAGAGGGCTGCCACACGGTGAGGCGAGCACAAGATAGCTAACGCACTGAGTCTTGAGATGGGTGTTGGTGGACGGCTCGCTTTCATTCGACAAGCACGGATCACGACACGATGACTCCGGATGTTCCTGGACCGAGGATTGAATGGTCGAGACTCGGGTCTCGAACTTCCAGTCGATGTAGGCCCCGAAATAAGAGGAACACTAAATTTCACGGATTCTGTCTGCACAGCACTAATTTCGGTTGGTGGGAGAGCTTCCACACGACGTCTTATCGCGATTCTTTTTCTTAAGCACGGGCGTTTCTTCTTCTTACAATTAGTCGTTGTCGATTCCATCGAACTTCCGTAATCACTGTGAAGAGGAGAGGGAGGGAAAGGCCTAGACTGATTGAGGAAAGGTTCGAAGGGGGCCCATAGACGGGGCACCGGGTCTTTGGAGAGTTAACACGAAACTCAATTCTCGGTCCGTAGGAGGGCGTCTCGAAGACAACCTCCGTGAACACGAGGAAGGTCCCGGCTAGTCCCCTTGTACCACAGCAACGCCGAGATATGGGACTCCACAACGAAGTTTCCTGAAGATGTCTATCCCGTATAAAAAAAAGAACTTATGGAGAATTTAGAGGGAAACTGGATGAGGAATAAGAGAGAACACTGCAATTGCCCATGAAGTCGCGGTCCCGTGGAACTGAGCACGGTAGCTGTATTGCTGAGCGGCACGGATGGTCGAACACGATGACACGTATCGAAAGTTGAGAAGACCTTTCTCATGCGACTGACGGTGTAGGACTGACTGGGCGAGCGCGGACGCTCCCGCCAAGTCGTCGTGGAGGGGAGATTTGTTAGCGCGTATGTAGCGGGACGAGTGCAAAGCTGCGCACGCATTCCCGCTCGGTTTAGATATTCGTGCCGCTTGCAAAACAGCGCGCGCAGCACGGTGCCAGGGCCGTACATTTTATTTTAGAAATATTAAATAAATTGAAAGTTTCGAGATTCAATATTTTAAGAGTCCTAAGCAGAGCGTAAGCCGTCGAAAGGGATTAAGCTTTATTAAATTATAAATTTAAAATGATAAGCACGTTGGCGTGTGACACGTTTAACAAAGTACCGTTTAACCGATTAATCGGTTATCCGGTTAATCATAATCGATAACCGTGTTATTCGATTAATTGTTTTCATTAATCAGTAAAATCGATTAACCGATAACCGGTTATCCAATCAACTGATTATAAGTAAGAGCACCACTATCCATGTGCTAACCGCGCTCGGAGGTACTTAACATCTGTGTCTCGCCCCAGTCGAGATCCACCCCGCATCTAATGGTGTCGGTTTCTTTATAAATAACTATTCAAAAAATTATTATTTAATTTTCGGATTTTGACTATTATTTTACTTTCAGATATGAGCTCCAAAATAAACAATTAGTTATTCGACTTTCAACTACGTTAAATTATATTTACAACATGATCTATAGCAGATCTATAGTAAGAATGACCTCTAATTTTGAAACGTTTGTCACGCCTACAGTGGCGCTGAGGCGGCACTTGACGTTAATCATTTAAATTCAATTTTGCAATTCGAGGTAATACCAGACTTTTTTAGTATTTATCAAAATTATTCAATTATTGATCAATTATGAGACTGGTAAGAATTTGGGAGAGAAGCAAATGCTTGAGTACGTCATTTCACAGAAATGACGCACAATGTACAGAAATATTCAACGAAGCCTTCCCTATCGAATTTGGGAGTCGATATCGAGAGTTGTTTTCCATCAATTCACTTATATACTCTATGCCTAAACAATCCATTAAGTCAACGCAGGGAAACGCGTTTATCAACGCGTTTACTCAGTTGATTTTTTAGGCACAAAGTATGTAAGTGAATAGACGGTAAACAAATCTCGATGTCGAGTCCCTAATTCGATAGGGAAGAATTTGTTCAACATTAATTACTGAACATATACCTAAACTTTCGGAGATTTTAAGTGCTATGCCACAATTAAATCAGGAAAAAGAATAGGCCCAATATACATATTCCTTTGATAAATCGTAGACACCCGAATCGTAGCAGAAACGACCAGATTCAATCTCACAATGCTTAATTCTGCTTTTAAATAACAATTTCACATACGATATGTCATACAACGGAGTCGCGACGCTAACAACAACTTACACTGGGTGTCAATAATTACGTAACTTCACTGCACCCACATTTTACTCTAACCTCCCTCTCTCACATCCCTTCTTTTTTTTTCGAAATCTACGGCGCCTTTTAATTTGAACGTTTAAAAATGTACCAATCACATTTT
>CAJFCP010000543.1:146398-199815 GCA_904066005.1 Synergus itoensis | reverse complement strand
AGCGTGCAGATTGAAAAATAAAAATTTTTTATTTTGACGTGTTGATAAGAAATAAAGTAAGAAATTCAAGTTGAGGAAAGCTTCCTCAAGGTGCTTACCGGGATTTTCGGGTGTCGGTAGTGAAACTGCCGTCTTCTCTTGAAGCCTTTTTTATTCTTAAGCGTCAGTACACTTTATGTGGTGTTGGTGCTCGAAATGTCCCTTTAGGCTAGGAACGATTTCAAGAAGCGTCTTCGAACTGGGTCTAGCCTGGAAAATTGCGTCCTTTTATAAGGAGTCCACCCCCCACAAAGGTTTCGTGGAAGGGGTAGCGTCCTTTTCCCACTTTTCCTCATCGTTTTCTAGAAGTTCTAGAATGTTCTAGAAGCTTCTGCGTTTTTTTTGATAAGAGAAAGTTTGGGATGAGTCAGTCCTGCAAGCGCACTGAGGTCCACTCGTGCGGGGGAGTCAGGGTCCCTGTGCGAGTGAGCAAGATAGAGCGATGTGTTGAACCCTTTTTTTGTGACTACGTCGCTTGCAGGTCAGGACTCGTCTCCCAAGCTAGATTTTGTGGAAAATTCCAACGAAGCGTCGTTTTAGAGAAGCGAGTGATTTTTCTTGAAGTGAAAAATCTCTCGGCTTCGTTTCGCGAATAGCGCGTATAACATTTTCTCAGAATTTACGATTTAAAACAAAATGGTAACGTTCAGTTACTATGGTGGATAATATGCTGGGTGACATTCTCTTTCTCGTTACCGTTCTTAAGATAATATTCCCCTTTCGCAGCTCTACCTATAAAACACTCATTTTCGACATCTTTCCCTTTGAACAGCAGAGCGAAATTTAAAATTAGTAAAATGAGAGGAAACCAAAAGTTAAAATTAAATCGAGGCTCCACTATAGCATCGAAGTGAACGCCTGATTTGTAAGTAGAGTAAGCACGAAATAGTCAGCCAAATTAAGTAAAAGCAGTTCCTAAATCACACTATACCATACAATGCCTGTGGTCGCAATGACAAAAAAATCAGCGAAATTTTTTAATGTAGCTATATCTCAATGGAAGTTTTACAAGGATCCATTTGGCACCTGATTTTAAATTGAAAATACAAAATTAAAAAAAAAACTGGTTGTTTCCATTTGGTAACCATAAAACTAAAATTGTTTCTGGGGAGCCTGAAATTTATTTAGAGCTATTTTTTGCGCAGGTAATTTATAATGTTCCAGAATATCTTTTATTTCATAAATTCTCTGCAAATTAAATTTTATCATAGAAAAGCATAAAATAGGGTAAACCGGGGTAAAGCCGACCAGTTAATAGTCAATGATTTTTCAAAAGCTAATAAGAAACGGAACTGATCTATTTTTTTTCCTTTCAAGTTCTACATTATTACATATCATATTTCTCTATGTATTAATCACATAATTAAAAAAATGATTTAATAATTTAATTATTTCTAACAAGCTGTACTTCGTCGACTTTACCCCACACCTTGGGGTAAAGGCGACCTGTAGCTTTTTATGAAAATCAAAAGATTTGAAACATTGCGAAATATAATGATTAGCCTCTATGTTATTGAAAGTATTTGCTAAATTACCTTTAAACATATGCAGAAAGAAGAATAAGTTATTTTGAATAAAAATAGTGATAGCTACGATATATAACCTCTTATTTTTTGACATTCTACAAAAAAAAAACCTGCTTTACCGACTGTAGAGGATTAAAGTAACCTTTAATATATAAAAATTTTCAATGTTTTAATTTCAGTTACATATAAATAGCAATTATATATGTTACAAATAATCTTGAAGAATTAGAATAAATAAAATAGTTATAAATAATAGTTAATCGCAATAATTAATAAATAATGAATGAATTTCAATAAAAAATTAAAAAATTACCGATCACTTATCGACAAAACTTACGATACGTGTTACCACCTAAGCACTTGTAAACTATTAAAATGGTCGCTTTTACCCCAGTGATGAGGCCTAAAGTATTTACGAGATTTGATGTATTTTAGACTTGAATTACGTTTAATTATTATAATTACGTGACGTGATATTGTTTCAACTATAAAAATATCAAATTGTCATACTATAAGTATTAATATTAACGTAAGAAGTGTTATATTTCTGCCAGCGAATCTTCCATTCTTTCATTGTCAAAACTGTTTTCGGTATAATTTTTCTTTTACAACGTGAATTTTCAAGATTTAAGTAAGTAACACTATCTCTAAAATAAAGTAGATTTATTTTGTGCAAAGTGGAATTAAAATTGATAAATAATAACAACGTTATAAGCAAAGTCATCTTTACCCCACCGGTCGGCTTTGCCCCGGTTTACCCTACTAAAATCTTTAAAAAAATTTTGAACGACTTTAAACTCATTTTAGTTGCGCTGAATTTCAGGATATTTAGCTATCAATTTCAATCTTAATCCAATTTATAAGGGACCTTAAAATACCATTTTTCAGCACTAAACTCTTTTCGATTTCTACATTTCCTTTTAAATCCTAATATATACTTGAAAATTCGGAGCGTTATAATTTCAGATAGATAAATCGTAATTATTCCCTCTTCATTAAATTCCCAAACACAAAGTTAAAGAATCATTAGCAGTATTGCAGAGTGAAACGTACTACTGCCACTTCAAGACGCAAAGCGAACCTGTATGTGCTACTTCATGTTCCCATTTGTCACTATTATAAAGGGCTCAACAGTGAATAATTACATCTCAAGAACTTTGAACGTCACACTAACGTTGAAACACTGTTTTCTGTATGTTACGCTTAACAGTCTCCAAGTTAGAATTTCAAGCAGTGCGACTGCTACTTGGAGCAGATGAGGTCCACGAAATTCACTAAATTGCATTTAATATCAGATGAAATTAACCAATAACATAAGATTCATTGCGTATATAGTTCGGAAACAATGTCCAATTAGATTTAGTGCTTCTGTTGTTGTTTAAGTTTAACTTGTTTGCTAAAGTCACTACTGAATTATGCAGGGCTGTCACAGACTAATGTACTTTAAAAAAGTGACAAAAGAGATTAATTTGATCAAAAAAGCCATGTATCTTTCGAACCATTACAGCTGGAACTGTACATTTTTTTTTTACTTTTTTCTGCATTGAAAAACGAAGAGAATGAGACAACAGTGACTCAAAAATAAAATTTATTCAGTTAAATATAAGGATTTTTGTAAAACCATTTTTTTCGTGTTTTTTTCTAGTTTTTTTTAATTATCTTAGAAACTATATGAGATATAAAAAAAAAAACGAATGTATTCTGTCATAAAAAAGGCATCGAAATCATCTCTATTTTTGTATGAAAAAAAATTGTTTCACCCTTTTATGATACGATTTGTGATTTTTTGAAAAAAATTTTCACTCAAAAAATCTCAAAAACTTGAGATCCTGGAAAAAAATGGAGGTCAGATTTAGATTCAGCACATAAAACTACCATGGAAATGATATATGTATCATTCAAATGATATATATGTATATTGTATATCTGTCTATTTTCCATGAAAATTTCTTGCACCATTATGGTTCCAATCCTATATCTTTTAATCTTTTTTTCTCTATCTCATAGACATTAATTATAATCATAATTAAAATGTATTAGTTTCATGATTTTAGATTTAAAAAAATGAAAATTTGTTGAAATGATTAGGCAGATAGAAAAAGAAAAAAATATATATAGTATTAAAAGATTGAAACTATTACAAGGGTAGATATTGATTGAAAGATAAGGATTGAAATGGATAGGGTTGGAGTATATTTCGAAAGAGATAAAAAAAAATGTATTAAAGTGATTCAACAAGAAGAAGTATGGATAGAAAAGTAGTGATTGAAAAGCATAGACTTGGCAATATACTTCAAGAGGGATGGAATAGCTATTTACTTGACAAGTGTGGAAAGTAGGCAATTCCCGATGAGTGTGAAGTTGGCGTCACGTACAATACTTTTCACAGCGAGTCTAAGGCGAGTTCGATTTTCGGAATATGCACCGATATTTGACAGGTCAGTCGTACTACCTGTTACCGGTAAAAAAATGCTGGAGAAGGAGCAGAGTTGCCAACGAAATATGCCTTACATTGTTCCTTTGGCTACTTTCCAACCTCTAGAAGTGTAAAGTGGCATACTTTACAAACTCTAGAGATGTAAAGTGAGAAGCTCAGAAATCGGCAACTTTCCTGAGTCTACGGAGGCACGGAAAATCTAACTTTCCGCAGACGTGCTGTGAAAAAGAATTTAAATGATTAGCCAAGGATAGCCATGGATAGAAAGGTAGAGATTGAAAAGGATAAGCGTGGTATTAGATTTTAAACGAGATAGGTATGTAAGGATTAATATTATTAGACAAAGGACAGATATAGATAGGAAAGTAGGGATTGGAAAAGATAGACTCGACAATAATTTTTAAAGGGGACAGAAAAAAATTGGTATGAATAAGCGGAGAATAAAAAAGATTAAGAATAGAAATAGGCGAATAGAAAGATTGAGATTCAAAAGTAAACAGATTATTGTAGTTTAAAAAAAAGATAGAAATAGATTGGCATGGATAGGAAAAGATATAACTGGATACATTTTCCTTTCTCTTTCAATTCTGAAGACATAAAAAGGTTCAAATATATAAAGTTTCTGTTTTTTATTTCCAACAGGGGATAAACTCACTCTCACTCAAAACTATAATATGTTCCGTCTTAGGTATTATAGAAATAATAAAAAGAAAAATACTCAACTATGTATTTGTATCACAAAAACTGTTTAATTACAATTTTTTTAAATTATGTTTCAAAAAATGTTTTAATTCGCGAAAATTGAAATTTGGAAAATTATTGCTTACGAGAGAATCTTTATATATTAAAGCTTTATATTATAATTTGAAATCTAATGTAATAATTTCAAATCTAATAACAGTTTTTCCCTAGCTTTTCCTCGCGAAAACCTTGACAGGAAAAAAGCGCTCGTTCCAAGCGAAGAAAATCTGTCAGAAATAAGTAGAGGGGTCTTTCGAGTTAAAACTGAGCAGGAAATCCTAGTTAGTTTGTATCAAGATACAGGCAAGGAAAAACTATTCTCGTATTGAATGAGTAAATTTCATTGATTACTAGTCAAGGATTTCCTCATTCAAATCTGTTCAGGAAATTCTATTTAGGTTCTAACTAGGCACTATCTAGTTTCTCTAGTTCAGTTTTTCCCCATTTCAGCCCTACGAGTTACTTGAGAGTGTTAAGGAAAAACTGGACCAATTTCTACTAGGGTGGCATAAATTTCTTTGTAGCAATGTGAATCAAACGAGACACTAAAATTTTTGTAGTCGGTTATTCGACGAAGCCCTTGATGTACAAGAATATCTTCCGTATTTTGGAAATCACATATTTATATCTAATTAGAATGTGGTCTGCTCGCGGCATTTAATTCCTTTAGAGGCTCCTGCGGAGAAAACAAGCAAGCAAATCTTTGACCAGAGGGAGCGTATAATTAAATTTTACACAGATATTCCAGCTACTTTGAAACATCACAGAGCAAAAACATGTTACACATCTACTTATTTAGTGCTCTCTTCAGAAGAATCTCTTTAAAGTCTCATGGGAACTGTCTATCAGAGTTCAAAGATATTGTAATTCAATTTTGATTTCCCAAGACACGAGAAATTTATGATGGATCCTTGAAGATAAATAATAACTCTGTAGGCGGAGTGCACACAGAAGCTGTAGATATGTACGATTTTCTACAACGCAGCCAGTGTAGACATTTTTCTGTGTGATATGAGAATAATTCAGTGAAAATTACGGATCTACTTATTTTAAATATCACATAACTTTTTTAAAGAGAATTACAGATAAATTTCAGGAGAATTAAAAATAATTCTGGAAAAATTCCTGGATAGTGCAGTAACTTTCTGGATAGCAATCGAATGAAAATGTCAAGTAGAGTTCGGTGCCCGAGTAAAAATGTTTCGTCTTGATTTTGTCTAGATTTCGTCTTGGTTTCGTCTTAAGACATCGATGTCTGACTCTGTCTATCATACAATATGAGACCCCTTAGAGGACCCTTTTTCAGGTCAAAAACCTTTTTTCGACCTGGACAATTTACGTTTCTCGTTGGCCATGTCTTGTCGAGCTACTCCCACTTTAAATATAAAATAAACTTATTTTTAACAAATTTTAATGAATTATTTATTATTGCATGAGAATTAAATAATAGAAGGGATTGTGGTAATTATAATACCATAAGAACTAATTTCGTTTCGCCAAAGGTTGGCAAAAAAAATTTCTCGAATTTTACGGCCTGCCCTTTTTTATGGCTTTTTATGGCTTTAAGACATTTACGTCTAGCTCAGTCTATAACTGAAGACATGATTATGTCTTGGAACACGTCTTGGATCAAGACGGAATGAAGACGAAAAATTTTTACTCGGGTGAGAATCCAGTAGGGCGACTATAGAAATTACGGAGGAGTTCGGGAAAATTTCAAGGACGCCGCGCTATTTCAAACAGTAAAAAAAATATTCCTATTTCTCTGCTTCGCGGGTAGAGATGATTTATAACATTAACAACATTATTAATCTACATTACATATTTACACACAAATGTTTATATTTATACTTCATTTTTTTTATACATATAATTGCACACTCTTGAAAAATTTTAAACCTCCTTGGGTTTCGAACCCTCCTAACACGTATATTCCTAACCCTAACGACTAAGCCTTGCGGCTAATATCACGCTGGGGATATGAAATCAAAATCTTTGTTTAGCTTTACCGGGCCGGCTCAGGACGATGAAACGTGCGCAGATGGACGACTGCGCATTTTTATTTACGGCAGAGTTCGGGAATTTTTCCAGTCCAAGATTCAGAATTCTCTTGGCAGGGGAATAATAAAAACTCTTTAAGAGTCATGGAAATTCTCCTAAAAAATCTTGTGAAGATTATCGAACTGTTCATATTTTCTTCGAAACTTATTCGTTACATATATTTCATTTTGACCTTTATAAAACCCACTTTCAGTGTTTACTGTGAGTTCGGTAATTTTCTTAGAACGGTTCGAGCTATTTTCCTGAAAAGTTATTTGATATCTACCGAATTTTTCTCATATCCTCAGTCTCTTAACTAATTCGGTAATTCTTCCGGAACAAATTTTTTCCGTGTAGAAAATTTGCACTTCCAAAATCGCAGTCACTCCACGACTCGTTTTATTTTGTATCATTTGTTATTTGTATTTAAGGCTGATTCGTTAGTTTTTCTTTTTTATTATTTTATCGGAGATCATCATCTGGAACATAAAGAGTGATCGATATCTAAGGAGACGTCCAAGGAATTCGCTTAATGCTTTCGACTTGAGGATTTTTTAATATTGGCTACGACTTCCCCTCGTCACGATGATTCATTTTGCGTTGTGCGTAGCATCGTCTTGGCTTGATGACAAGGATTGATTTTAAATAATGACACCACACTCCATCTTCCACACATTGATTGCTGCCAACTTCCACCTCACCCTCGTCTTGGTGATTCTTCTTGCGTTTTTGCGTCGCATCATCATGGCTTGAGAAAGATTCACGGTCAATCTCCATCATAGCTAATGAGACCTCTGTATCCCAGGTCCAAAATACTACAACTTGAATTATTTGTCTATGTGTAAGAATAATATTATTTTCTGGTGAGTCTGAAATGCATTAAGGGGTTAGTACCAAAGTTTTCACCTGTTTAAAAAAAATTTTTTTTTTAAATTAAAATTTATATTACAGATTCTAATTTTTCACACATGAATAATAATCTATAAAACACTATTACAAAAAATTTATTTTTTTATTTTTAAAGATAAATCTGGCTGGTATGGCTGCCTGAAGCTAGCCATTTTAAAAACTGGTCGCCATGATATCTCAAGTTTGGAGGCCAGGAAGCACAAAAATCAATTAGATTTATAAAGAATAGACATGTCACTATCACATGAACCAGGATGTTTGAAATCCGAAAAATATAAATTTAAAATGGCCGACTTTAAAATTTTTCATCTTTTTTTACCGTAAATTGTTTAAAAAAAGGGTTAATTATTAATCAATAATTATGATTCTAGCCATAGAGATATTACAGATAGAGTAGGCATGCCATAGGAGGGAATGTCCGCTCGATAGAAAGAGAAAGAAAATGGTGAAGGTGTTAGTGTCTCTCTCCTTCATTTCGTACTGCGCATGCGTGACTCTGATTCAACTGTCAATAGTAATGACAAAATGCGTGCTCCGATTGTAATATAGTTCTCCGCGTGTTGCAATAATATTAGTTGTAATCTGTACTTCTGTAAATAAACATTAGATTTACCCAAAGGAATAGTGAAGATTATTAAACATTCGTTGTCAAATATGACTATCTACTGTGTTCTCTGCAAAAAAGAGGCAATACCTCATGGAGATACAAGTCGCAGTTTTCATAAGTAATAAGATTCAACTTGAATTTATAAAAAAATGCTGTGTTTCACAAATAAATTTAGACAAATAAATATAAAGATGATTTTTCAAACAGTCTATTTTTCTACGGAAAAGTATGGGGCAGAATTGCTGCCCAGTTAAAACAAAAATTAATCAATTAGTTTAATTGCATCAGATTCATATCAGATTACGTTTAACAAAAGTATTATAAAAATTCGACTCTATAGAGTCGAATTTTTATAATACTTTTGTTGTATATTTTATATTTTTATATTTCATATTTTATATTTTATATATATTTTATATTTATATATTTAAATTCACGTTTAGACACTTCTGAGTCTGACAGTAGTTCAGGCACGAAATGTAATCAACGCGCATGCGCCAATTGACAATACAACTAACACCTTCACCATTCTCTTTCTCTTTCTATCGAGCGGACATTTCCACATGTACAAGCGCCTATAGCATGCTTACTCTATCTGTAATATCTCTATGATTCTAGCTCATGCGATGAAGACACATGTGTAGTATAACATCTAAATTTCAGCCTGATCGATCTAATAGTTTTTTCTGAATCATGGTGACCATGTTGAAAAACGGTGTTTCGAGAAAAACGCGTTTAAATTTTTTGTTTTAAAATACAGGGTGATCCATTTTAATCTATAATTATCTTCTAAAATACTTTATCTACGAAAAAATGGTTTAGACAAGAGTTGACCAAGACCGAGAGGACCATTTAACTGTACCAGAAATTTTGACCTTGAGTTCAATTTTCAAGGAAATTTCAAGGTCAATACGATTTTTGAGAAAGATTCACGGTCAATCTCCATCATAGCTAGTGAGACCTCTGTATCCCAGGTCCGAAATACATTGAAATGATACTGATGATATATGATGATATACAATGATACATTGAAATACTGAAATGCATTAAAATCTATTTTTCAAAAATTTTCTTTGGTACTAACCCCTTAATTTAAAGTATTTTCGGAGAGGAAAGACTTCGTTTCAGTCATCGATTTATATACTCTTTTATTAATATTTGGCAAATAGGTGAGAAATCATTCTTGCAGTCTACCACATTTCGCGCCACATTGCAATCCGCAATGTTATATCTTTTTATATTATAGAGACATTTTTTTCAAGAGGAAAAAACAGTTTAGAGTACCTTACATTTTTAAAGTTTTAATGCTTTAGATCACCCTAATAAAATTAATACCCTTTCAATTAGTTCTTGGATACTGAAAAAAAAAATTTGTGTATTTTTCAGGTTTCCTGGGTTCGTAGACGTGGAGAAGAACTTCTTTTGCTGACTTTCGGATTTAATACATATTCGAGCGACAGTCGTTTTACGTTAGACTATGAAGCACCACATGATTGGCGGTTACTTTTACGTTCAGTAACAGAACGTGACGGGGGTCTATACGAATGTCAAGTTAATGCGCATCCACCTTTAATCAGGACAGTTCATCTTTCTGTTTCCGGTAAGTGAATACGTAAATAAGTTGCGGAACTATGTTTAAAATTGTATTTTCCGTCTCACACGAACGGGTGTAGAAGTGGTGACATCCGAAAATCTCTCGGGCGAGCACGCCACCGGGACACAAAGGACATCCGCGTTCGCGATGCCCAACTCAGCGGGATTTGGTAATCCCTTGATTGGAGAGAAGATCAATTCGGGAATCGAGTAGTTGCGGAAGGGCCTCTCAGGCAAGCCCAAAGATTCCAGTTCTAACGAGTCAGGCCTTCTCGATTTCGGCGAGTTCGGGAAGGTCACACGGTCTTCGCGGGACAAAGATGATTGGGCCGACGTCGCGGGAAGCTGAGTAATTGCGGAACTCGCGGCGGGAAGGCGACGCGCTCGTTGATGGGCGCTTTGTTCAGGACGCTTCCGCTTCATTTGGTCCTTGGGTCCTGCGGTTGTGGGGAACGCCAGTGACACGCGATCGCGATATTCCCGATAGGAAATGGCCGTTAGAGTTTCGCATGATTCTTTAATAGAGTAATCGGCGTCCGCTTCTGTCCTGTTCTGTAGTGGTCCAGTTCAGAGATAGCGTTCAAAATATTTTCACAATTACGTTCACACAATTTCTGTCCCGTTCCCCAGTGGGTTCCGCTTCAGAGTGCCTATCACTAGAGGTCTTAAACTAACACAAAACGCATAAAGAGGAATGCACTAACTGTGCGTCCTCATTATCTGGTTTTTTTCTTATTCTGCTTGCTTTTCTTTCTCATCCAGATGAATCAAAAATATAATATTTTTAGTTTAAGTTTAATTCTCCAAAATCGAGAGAAAACTTTGCAATGGTAGAGGAAGTTAGAAATTATTCCAGAGGAACGGCTCTGTGGAAAACATAGGAAGAAAATGTTATTGTAAGAATCAAGTATGACCTGCTGTCAATTCTTTTGCCAAAAAAAAGGCAAGTTGTCGCACGCTAGCGTAACAAATATTTCCTTTTATTATTAATCTCGTTTTGACAACTCATCTCAATTTGTAGTTATACCTAGAATAAATACACACGGCTCTGAGACTGAGCGGCGCGCGCCGCGTTGCATTGCTTCCACACGCCACCGCTACTACAGGTCCTCCCCACCACGCGAAGGAACTTGGCGAGCGCCACTTCGCTCGCCGAGCTCAGTTCTCACCGAGACACCAAGCAGCGCAGAGCTTCCGACTTCTTTTGCGACAGCGCCGCGATACGACGGTCAACCCGAGCCGCTACTCATACACTCTCAACCACGAGAGAACGTGCTTTTACCCTCTCAGATCTCCGGGTCGGATTTTATCGATAAAGAGATTATTCAAGTTATTCTTTTCCCATATACAACACGCCCAACATTTCAGATTGCACGCCATGTTATAGTAAAGAAACGAGAAAACGTGGGCCACACTCAGTGTCGTTGTGGTACGAGGGAACTTTCAGGACCTCCCGGCCGTCCATGGGGATAGTCCTCTCAGGACTCCCCATTGACCCAGATTTGGTGTTTTGAGAGGATATCCGAAGGCCCGACGACCTATCTTTTGGCTCACCTAGGAGTTCCTATGTCACCCGAGAATTCCTCCATCCTTTCGCTTTCCTAATCGCTGTGGAGCCTAATCCGATGGAACCGGTCACACTTCGACGAAGAAATCGACCGAGCTTAAGGAGACGTCTCGCGGCTAGGAGGCGAACAGAATCCACCCAACACAATATTCTCGACGAACCAGTGAGTGCAGAACCTGAAATCGATCAAACTCTCGCGGTACCCAGTGCTTCTCAGTGTCAGAGAGACCAAGTGCAAATTACACTTTCCGAGTGTTCTCCTCCTAACTCTCAACCCTTTGGTGAAAGTGTATTGACTGATAACCTCAGCGAACCGGGTAGTGTTAACCCATCTGGATTTACGAATCATTTACTAGTGCCCTTCTCGAACAGTGTAACACCACAAACAATTATCTGTTACAACCCTCGGTATTGGGGAGTGAAATTTCCATTTTTTCCACTCCCATCGGTCGCAAGGAGGACGTGTTGTGCGTGTGTGCTCGGTGTTGTGTTTTCGCCTCATGACCCGCCGCAAGAATCGACCGAACCCTCGCAGGCGATTAAACGCCAAGCGTAAGGCCGAACAAACTCTTGACTCTCCAAACAAAAGGTGTTGTGAAACAGTGTGTGCTGACGAGATCCTATCGAACCTTTTTGTGATTGAGCTCGTCACGAACTGCGCATTCCTTCCAGCGAGCTCCGGGCAAGTGCGGGTACCCGGGGATCAGATCTCTCTATCCTCGTTGTCATCCGATGATGGCTTAGATTCATTTGACGACCTCAGAGACTATCTCTGTCCGAACGCACTTGCTAGGCGGAAACCACTCGGAGAAGTGTCGACCAATGCACTAAGCCCTGTCACCGAGAGCCCCGCGGTTCTTCAGGAGATTGAACCGCGTTCGACACGTTTGGTTACACCTGAGCAGGAAGAAATTCTCAGCATTTGTGTGTCACCTCTCACTATCACCCCGGAGAAGATTAAGCCCGTGATACGCGAGAACGTCCTACTTCTCCGCAGCGTCGTCATCGTGCCGCCGGATTCAACTCTTCGGGTCGACACTCACGTTCCACCGCTTCCCAAATTTCGTAAGCTCAGTGGTTCTTCCTCCTCCTCGGACGAAGAAAACTTGAAACCGAAGGTTTTGTCGGTGGTCTTCAAACCGATCGTGCAGAAACGGGGCCGCCGGGAGCTCCCATTTTAAAAATCTCTTAACACTAAGGTTCTCGCTCTTCCATTTCCTAGGATAGGCGTTATTGTGTTCCATGTGAATTTACCGGACCAAACGCTCCCAAGGAAACGACAAAGATTGCAAGGTAAAGCCAAAAAAAAGCCTTTTCAAATTAAAAGATAGGCCGCCACAAAGTATCGCCATACGTATACTGTTGCCGAAAACACCTGGTTTGAGAGGTGCCAAATTTCAGCATCATCATGCAAGCTGATCACGTATTGTTTCGCTCTTAATTTTAATTTTGAGAAAACTATATGTGAAAGCAGCATTATTGATGAGCAGAAAATTTCAAGAGAAACTGTCGCTGATAGATTTTAGTTTTGCAGAGAGGCCTGTATGATTGCTCTTGATCAACACCTTGTAGAAGAAGGTAAAATCAGAGGTGTTGGTTAAGTCGTCGAAATCGACGAGTGCAAAATCGGACGCCGGAAGTATGAGAGAGGGCGTGTTGTGGAACGGTCGTGGATCCTTAGGATGATTCACAGGAGGGAAGCACATAAATATCGTTTGGAGATGTGTCCTAATAATAAAAGAGACGAAACCACGTTGATTAATTTGATTAAAAAACACGTTGCCGAAAGGACAGAGATCCATACGGATTGTTGGAAAGGATATATGTATAAATCTTGAAGATCATGGCTTTGAATATAAAACCGTGAATCATTCTAAGAAATTCGTGGATCACAATACTGGAGCCCACACTAAAAATATTGAGTCCTCTTGGCGGTGGATGAGGCGATCTCTTTCTTATGGCGGTGTACGAATGGACAATCTTGCTGATCACCTATATGAATTTTTGTGGCGACGACGCGTTAAGAAATTGAAGGCAGATGCCTTCACCCAGTTGCTAGCTGATATCAAAATATCTTACCCTGGTAGCAAGGGTTAGGTGTAATTCCTTTTGCCATTTCCCTTTACCATTCCCCTGCCATTCCCTTTGCCATTTCCCTTTACCATTCCTTTTGCCATTTCCCTTTACAATTCCTTTTGCCATTCCCCTTTACCATTCCGTTTATAATAATTTTCTTTTACAATGATTTCCATGTTTGAAACAAAAAATGTGTATTTCGATGAGTTATACAACTTTTGTTTGAGAAATTTTTTTTTAATTTTACATATTAGCTGAGATAATCGCAAAAAACCATGATTTTATGGGTTTTTCATGGTTTTCGTAATTAAATTCAAATTTGCTCCAATTTTCACTATCATTTTCGTAATCAGCGCATCAAAATACGTAAGGGAACGTAGTGCCAAATGAAACGGAGGTAACCACTATTCGGAACTTTATCCGATTTGAGTAATAAACCTTTAGGGCATGTTGGCCCTAAAGGCCCTAAAAATTATGGCATCTGTAGGCAAACTCGTACTAAGCACCGAGGAACATATTGTTCGTCACGTACCCCAAAACTCCATAAAAAAATTGTTACAAATTTTCCAGAAGTAACGGTCAAACGCATTGGAACGTAAACCATTCTCTCGGTGGTTTTCATCTATGAGCCGTAGCTTATAACAATATAGGCAGAGAACGGACAAGCCTGGCTGCCAAGTCGCGAACCGAGCGAATATGCTCGTGGACGCGCACCACCTCTCTACTTAACCCTCATTTTTTATTCAATCGATGTGCAACTTATTTGATTTTTTTCATTTGATTTGCTATACACTCGACTCTCTCAATATTAAAGAAATCCAAATCAGACGCCCTCCCAATATTAACCAAATTCCCTTCTCTCAAATGTCACACAACGCATGTGCAGTGGATGCGCAGTGGTTATCAAGTGCGATTTGAGAAAATTGATGATTTAAGGCTGGTTAACCCTTCGAGTACAACGTGGGGTGTATGACTACCCCAACGGAACAAAAAACGCATATTCGCAGAAAGGCTTCCTGCTTTGAGTACCTTCACTTTCAGTATCACTTCAGCCCCTGCTGCAAAAAAAAATTAAAAAAATAAATAAAAAAAAAATTGTTAAACAATTTCTAAGCTCTTTGACAACTTTCCTACATTGATTCTAGGTATTTGGGATTGAATTCAAGTATTTTTCGAAACCCGGAAATGCGCCATTCAAAATTTAAACGCAAAAAACAGAGTGGGGTGTACACACACCCCACGTTGTACTATACGTCCCACTATTCCACGTTGTACTCGGAGGGTTAATATTGAGAGAGGAGTACGGTAAATATTGGGAGATTTTTAATATTTGGGAGGATAATATTGGGAGAGTCGAGTGTAATTGAATATAATATAAAGTTAAACCTCAATAAATTGGATTTCAACAATGGTTAATAAAACATTATTATCTTATCCGCCATTTAATTGAATCTGCATTTTTATTTAATGTGTAATCACAGCGCGCTTCGCGCGCCTATATAGTTACTTCATACGACAATGCACTTGTAACGATCCCACGTGACCATCTCTCAACCAATCAGATCACGAATAAAATGCGGACACTCGACAGTTCATGTCTTTTTTAAGAAAGGATTTAATTTAATATTGAGTGCTGTCGGTTAATCGCAGTCACTGATACTCAAATTCAATGTTTGTGCGCGCTCTCCCACGACTTTCCCCATGCGACGCAATGAAGGAGTCTAGCCCGGATCGGTGCGCAATTTCACACCCAAGATTCGCTTGCGCAGAATCACTGCGCATATACAGCTGTTTGAATACTGCTGTTGATGCGCAAAAAAAAAACTGGGTGAAACTGCGCAACCATACTCGAGCATCCCCTCTAAGCATTACACATTTGGACTCACGATTCCTTACCCCCTCCATCGGAGTTTAACGTCCTTATTAGAGTGTTCTTTTTCACACCCAGGCTCGTCCGCTCTCTGTATATAGATGTTTGTATGTATGTGTATACTTCAGACTTCTCTTGCAAAGCACACATGTACCATTTACTTTTATAATAACTTGGTATACTTTGGAGTAAAATACTTTACAATATTCTATCTTAAATAGGGTAACCATCCATCCTGGTTTTTCGGAACATGTCCTCTTTTTTCGTGGTCTGTCATGGTGTCCTGGTTTTTTCTGAAAAATACACAAAATGTCCCGGTTTTTACGAAATCAATGTTTTTGACAGCAAATATTACGAATATTTACTTAAACTTTTATGTATACTGCTTGAGTATGTAAATTTAAAATTTACCTAGTTTCAGTTTTTTGTCAAAATTCACAGGAGATGTCAAGTTTATGTATTCAAAGTCACCTATAGAGCTCTCAGATAGTGGGTGAAATTTACTCTCTCTACTTTACCAATTTGTTGAAAGTATTAAGCTATAATTTATCAGAGTTGCAAATTTTTTTCTTCACTTCCTAAAGCGTGCAGTGAGTTGAAGTTAAGTGATAAAATAGTGATAATAGTTTAGAACACAAGGAGTTCATATTTTGGTGACAGAATTCAAAGGTTTAAAACTTCACATTCATTAAGTTTCCAATGGTTTCTGAAAAAATTTCCCAATCTAATTTGTTACAAAGTTATCCTCTTTTCAGGAAAACCATATTTTGAGTACTAGTTTTGTAAGTGGACGACCAATTTTAACCGGTAGCGTATTTCTATGACCTTGGATTTAAGGTGGATTTAGAAGATAAAGGTTGACATCGGGTGAAATTTGCGACCCCTGATCTAGTAATTCAGGAGCAAGGTTCCTAAGTGCCATAAACTAGGTGAACGGTGTCGCGTCTTGGTCGTCTCATAAATCACGAGGGTTTGGTCGTTAGGGTCGTCCTCATCACATAACGACGTTCTGGAGGCCTGTAACGATATCCCAGTAACGTTGTCTTTCCCTGGCGTATACATGCTGTAATTGGTCTCTGGCTTGTGTCACTGGTATAATCGATGTTCCTAGTATTAGTAAACTTGTGCATGGTGTTGTATCTAGAAAAACTTCCTGTCTCGTCTTTCGACTTCCTCTAACTTTCTGGAAGTTTTTATATCGCAAGATCCAATAAGTACAAGTTACGATGCCACTGATGCCTCTTGGATACTTAAAAGTTACTTGAGAAATATACAGAGTACGTCGAATTTTACAAAGAATAATAACCAGTAGGAGAGAGTCAGGAAGTACCGCCCATTTAAGCTTTTTTACTTTCTCATCAGAGAATGTATTAGATTTGTGTAAAATTTTATCCTCCCCATTTTTGTCAAATGTCCACGATTTGTGACCCCGTGAACTCGAAAAACATGTTTTTAACAATCTGTCTGTGAGTCTGTAGATTTTTCGTTTGTAAGTACGATAACTATTGAAAGAATTGATCGACTAGGTTGGCCTGTAGTACACTTTTTTAGTGTCCTAAAATGAAGATCAAATTTGTTATTTCGAAAATTCAGAAAAAATAAAGAAAATTAAAATTTGAAGCCAAATAACGCACGATTGAAAAATATCAAAATAAAATTGACTTCCGCTTTGAATTTTTACAAAAAATTGAAGAGATATGAATATAAATTCACCTTAAAGTGAAGTTTAAGTGAAATCAAAGTAAATAGTATATTACGTAACAAGAGGCGAAAGGCGACAATTTCACGAGTGTGAAGTTAGCTGCCCGAGCGAAGCGTGGGCAGATATCACACGAGTGAAATTGTCGCCTCTCCCCATGTCACGTATATTATTTTTCATAACATAAATTGACAATTCGACTTTCAATGCCTTCTGTTCAGTTGTTTTTTACTTTCTACCCTAGAGTTGAAACTGCTACTTCCGCCCCGCTATGAAGGCATCGAAAGTCGAATTTTCAATATATATGTTATGAAAATGAAATTGCATAATCGCCTGTCTATCGCATGTAGGAATATGAATAGACTCATTATTATATATGAGCAATATATGGGGTAAAATTTCTCAAGTGTCCCCGCCTAAAATTTTTTGTCGCCTATCTTATTCAAATTCCGCCAGATTGTAGTGCTAGTGGACCTCTTTAAATTCTGTAAAGGGGGCAAACCTGGTACAACGGGATGTCAAGATACAGGGGCCCGAATTTTCGATGATTTACCCCGACCGCTAACTTTCAATTGTACATAACACCCAATACAGTTATCCAATTTAACTTTTCTATGAGGGTTTTGAAAATATAATTTAACGAGGTTTGCAATAAAAGTAATAATTATTCAACAAAAAAATTATTTCATCCTGATTTTTCATTTTTAAACACGTTTTTGAGTTTTTCTCCCAATGCGGCATTTTTTATATATTTATAATTCAGCTAGAAAGAAAGCTTGACTTTTTCTCGTGAAAATCATACCCGAACGAATATGAGATGAAAACTATTGGTGGAGTTATATGAGGTTGTACGAGTTCGGATGCCTCGCGCCAACTAGCCACAGCGCAACTACGCGTATGTTCTTAGCTTAGAATGTCAAAAAATTCACTTATAATTGTTTGTTATGACTAGACATACACAAAAATGCGAATTAGGTGAAAATTATAACTTCAGATGGAATCTGTTGGTTTTTGCGCGTTGTGGCTAGTTGGCGCGGGGCATCCGCGCTCGTACAACCTCATATAACTCCACAAATAGTTTCCATCCCATATTCGTTCTGGTATTTTTTTCACGAGAAAAAGTCAAGGTTTCTTTCTAGCTGAATTAAAAAAATATAAAAAGTGCCGCATTGGGAGAAAAACTTAAAAACATATTTGTAAATGAAAAATCAAGGTGAAATAATTTTGTTGTTGAATAGTTATTATTTTTATTGCAAACCTCGTTAAATTACCTTTCCAAAACCCTCATAGGAAAGTTAAATTGAATAACTGTATCAGGAGTTATGTACAATTGAAAGTGAGCGGTCGGGGTAAATATCGAAAATTCGGGCTCCTGTATCTTGACAACCCGTTGTACTAGGTGCGCCCCTTTTACACAATTTAAAGAGGTCCACTAGCACTACAATCTGGCGGATTTTGAATAAGATAGGTGTTTCGAAATTTAAATGCATTAACACAACACTTGGTGAACTTTAACGAGAAAATTAATTTGCAAAGAAAATAAAAATTGCTCTATATTTATAACTTATGCAAAGTACTTCAAATTGCTCATGCTATTTACATGGGGAAAACTGAGTAAAACTGTTAAAATGAGAAAATTTTTTTAATTTTTTGATTTGAAAATCGAACACCATCTGAAAAAATGTGATAATTGGTTAAAGCTGATCGAATTTTTTGTAATTTTATTTAATATGTCTAGTAATTGTATTTAACGAAACTAGAAACTTATTCTCTGTTGAAAAAGTAAATATTTAAAATCAAACAAATTGAACCATTCAGATCGATCATTTAAATTATTTGAAATTGTGTAATTTTTATTTAGAACATTACAATTTTTTTTATTTAAAACGAAGTTATTTATTCTTGCATAATTATAGTAATTGATTTCTGTCGTGAAACGCCTAATTCTCCGCCGCTTTCGTAATTGCAGTAGTGTGAAATATTCAGGATTGAATTTTTGGTCGAAGGATAACGTTAATTAATTATTATTAAGGATACTAATAGACTATGATTTAAATATTACTGTTGCGATATTGGGAAACTAACTCATGCAAGAAATATTGATTTGTAATTATGAAATGTTTTTATGTTTACTAATTAAATAATATTAATTAATATAATTAACCCTTCGAGTACAACGTGGGGTGTATGGCCACCCCAACGGAAAAAAAACGCATATTCGCTGTGTACAGGTTGCAGGAAGGCTTCCCGCTTTGAGTACCTTCTCTTTCAGTATCACTTCAGCCCCTGCTGAAAAAAAAAAAAAAAATTGTTAAACAATTGCTAAGCTATTTGACAACTTTCCTACATTGATTCTAGGTATTTAGGATTGAGTCCAAGTATTTTTCGAAACCCGGAAATGCGCCATTAAAAATTTAAACGCAAAAAACAGAGTGAGGAGTGCACACACCCCACGTTGTACTATACGTCCCACGATTCCACGTTGTACTCGAAGGGTTAATATTATTAGAATTAATTAAAATTAATTAATTATAATTTACTATTTAACTAATTGTTAAAGGGACACTTTGTTATAATATTTGAACATCATGCGTTTAATAATCATTAAAATATACATTATAGCATTGACTTATAATCATAGCTATGTTGATTCTGCCTCAACAAAATTTTTTTTAATTCAGAAAAGTGCTTCTGATAAGTGATAAAAGATTTTTGGATAAAATCGCGGTTCACAAATACCATTACGCTTTAGTAGGCATGAGCGTTAATGGCTCAAAAATGTGCGTAGAACATGTTATTATTAGCATTTTTTGTAATTGAATTCTGAATGAAATTTATCTACATTTACTCTAAAGAGTAGAAGACAAATACATTTAGTGTCTGCTTATTTGAAACCAGTTTTATAATTTGTATTTTTATTTAGTTTACAATTTACATTGAAAAGGGACATTAATTTTTAAAAAAGTTTTTTGTCAACTTAAGTGTGTAAACAATGAACGTAAAAAACCGAAGAATCGTATGTTGGATGTCATAACCATGAACAATATCACAGCCGTTCCGGCTCCTGAAGTCGAAAGCTTTACGGCGCTACGTTGTGGCGCAATTTATGTGAGTCGAGTATCCAGTATTTCGGTCAAATATTTCATAACCAATGGTATAAGTCTATCTTTAAGTCCGACTGAAAAATATCTCCATTTCACGAAACTTATTGGCTCTGCAGCGGTAGATTGCCTTCGTACTGAAATCCGAGCTATGTTCTTTTCTATCCCATTATCTTACATGATGGTTCATAATTTTATTTTATGTTATCTTTTCTCATGTGCAGAATTCCAAAATGTCAATTTTGCACTTCTTCTCGTAATTTTTTTCTGGTCCTTCTTTCAGGTCAGTAGTGTGATTGTTCAATTTAGGAGGAAAATTGTCACCTAGGATAGCTATGAATTCTTTCAGGTTTTTGGAATTGCCAGTAACAAGAACTGGAGGGTTTCAAATTTTGATGAAGGATAGTATAAATTCAGAAAATTAATCTGTAGGCTGAGTCAGACCTATTACTTTATGATATCAACAAGATCCGGCGTGAAAAATATTTTGTTTCAGAATAAGGGCCTTTTATACACATGATTATCAACAGACGGAAAGAAATTTAAGACAGCAAAGCCACTCATAGGTACCTCTGATGTGCTAAACTGTGTAAGGAATAGCCACACAGTGACTATATTCTCCCTACCACTACCATCGTCGTAACAGCATAGCTCAGCGATTGCGTACTGCGCTGAGAAGCTAGGCGATCCGGGTTCGATTCCCGGCAAAGGAAAAATCTCTCCTTGTGTCTAAGGCAGGGTCCGTCCACATTGCCTTACTGATTAGTCCAGTGGCGGACCCGGGACGAAACATAGAAGAGAAAACATATAGATGGCTGAATGCCATCTCAAGTAGTGAAATACCTATTTCCTACAACTGGAGGACTGTAGTGCGCCCTCTGTTTAATGTTCTGCCAGTTATGGAACGCTGCTTCCCTTGTAGGGAACGCTACTGTCTGCTCTCCTCGAAAAAAAGTACAGCAGCTAACCCAAAACGGTGTTGCTGTTACACCAAAGCGGTAGTGGCGCTGCGTTACTGAGGTCTGGACAGTAGCTGTCTTAAATTACATTCCGTGCAGGTATTCTCCAAAGCCTAAACCATCCACGCTGGGTATTCTGGTACAGCATTATCTTCTGAATTTGGATTGGTCGTCTTCTAACTTAGTGGACCTACATAGGCATATTCAGAAGTAACTTGTTCATCATTAAGTTTATGCACCAAGATAAAAACGTGGCACATAAAAATAAAAACCCTGCAATTAGACGAAGCAAGTAAATACTTCAGAAAATTATTCCTAACAATAAGCCGACCTTCCAAATTGCATTCTCTCTTGTGATGTTACAGTTTTTGCAACTCATAGAAGTCGCAATTCTCCACGAATAAAAGTATAAGGGACAATATAGCATTTCGGAAGTCACTGATGCTCGATGTTTCATTCTTTATTATTATTTTGTAATTTAATTTGACTGATTTTTTCGTTTCTTTTCTTGTATATATAATTTTTTCGATGATCAACAACATCAGTGGAACATCAAGGATCATCGATAACCAAGAAGTCCAAAAAATTCGTATTATTTGATGCTTTCGACTTGAGAATACTCAAATATTTCCGCCAAACACCATATTCGTTCATTGATGCCAACTACTAACTCTCCTTCGACATGATGATTCATCTTGCCTTTTGCGTTGCATCATCTTGGTTTGAGAAGGATTTGTCTTCAACCTCCAGCATGGCTAATGAGACCTTTGTAGCACAGTGCACGAATTACTATAATTTTCATTTAATAGCTTTTCTGAGCAAGACTAGTATAGTGATGATAAGCTGATGAGCCTAAAATCCATTAACCCTCATCAGTTCTAAGTGTCAAATTTACACTATTTTCTACTTTACCGTACAATTATTCTATTCGAAATCTTGAAGAAAGGTGCGCTAGTTTCCACTAGCGTCCTTTCAAATAATACTCAAATCAACATAAAAAAGTTATTCAATGTTGAATTAATATTTCCTCATTGATTCCATACGAATGATAGGAAGAGGATGGATTTGAGCGGTTTTTGGCCTAATTTATTTTTGGATCAAAAAAGAAAAAATTTTGTTTAGTATATATAGTACTAACAATAATAAGTCGATACCACCATAAACAGACTACCCTCATCCCCACACTTTCCCCCCGCCATCATATACCTGTATTATATAGGACGACTAACTACTAGTCCCTAATCATTAATTCAAGATTTTTAAGTCTGTAAATTCTGTGATTAGTCCATCATGGTAGCAATATATTGATATTAAAAAGTGGGAAAAGGATTCCAATATCTACGAATTCAGAAAGTAGGATTTTATAAAAGTAGTAAATCGTCCCTAATTTATACTAGATATTCGCTGATTCAGATGGAAGTTCGGAAATTCGGGATCACTTGAAAGAGCAAAATTGATGTGCAATGTGCTTATGAAAAAAATGTATAAAAGGTCAATCGAAATACCTTTGCTTTTATTCCATTTCTTATATCTATAATTACGTTGTCCTTTCCTGTCCTACATTCTACTGTCTTAACATATTCTATTAAATTATATTTTATTCTACTGTATATCCTACATTTTATTACGATATTATATCTTCTTTTATTTTCTTAACGATTCTGACTCTTATGGAATAGGACTTCAAATCTTTTTATTCCAGCAGGTAGATAAATGAATTACTTTTGATGGATGTACTCAGAGTTCTCAGTATTTTTTATAATTTTCTCGGTCACATTCTAGCTTCCACTTCATTATTTTAAAGCACGAAACAATTGTTTCTCGAAAGCATTGTTCTTTCTTTTTACTCTTTTTTCAACCTTAAGTTGGGTCACGCTAGACTTCAACGCTTTCGCTGATGAAAAGGTTACCTTCGTTACCGTAAGAATCTAACTGTTTTTTGCATGTGCCTAGGGCGTTAAAAACGTGCTTTTACTCAAATCATGCGAAGAAATTCATAATAACGTCTAGTTATATGTATACTCCATTTAATCAGAATTATTTGTTCAGCCTAGAAGATTTCGAGTGGGTAAAGGATATTAGAAACATTTGCCCAGTGGGTAATGATAAGTATCATAAACATTCCCAATGAATACAAGGAAAAAAAGATGCTTTTAGAATCTCTTAAGAACATTCTTTCGGGCGTTTGCACATTGAGTTGTCAGATAAACCGAAGTTAAAGAATAGAACATTTCGATACTATTGCGCGAATTTAATTTTAGTGTTGCGTGAATATTTGCGCATGTAATTTGTGCTGGTATCGAATTTCTCAATCGATTCAGCACCACTTATGATTAATGTCAGATATTTATTCTCTGTGTATTATGTTCTCCATTTCGTTCTGATGGTTAAACAACAACTTTGCTAGAGGTTTAAAAACAAAAAGATAAAAGAATTATAAATACGTTTAAATCAATACAATTATATAATAAATAATAAATATTTATTATAGTAGGAGTTTGTCATTTTGTATTTAACCGGTATACTTATGGAAAGGTCTTCCTGATCGAGGGCTTTTACCCTTGCATCAAAAATTATGCAAATGCTTACAGAAAATTTTACACTAAGTATGCAACAAAAAGTCTGGGCACATTCTCATCGCGCTTCGCGCTCTGCACGGAAAAAATTTGTCGCTTAAAAAGTCATCGACTTTGTGTAATACTCGTGGATATGTCAGAAAGTCGATTAACCCTTTGCACTCCGTGCCATTCTTGACGTTGGCTACCAGCTACTCCGCGCCACTTTGTGGCAGAAACGGACATTTTCAAACTCTCGTATTATTTTGTATAGCTTTGGAACTAAGTAACTTATTATGATGATATTGGACTTATATGAATTGGTTGAAATCGAGAAATGTATATTTGTAAAAAAATCAATATTTTATTTCTTATAATTTTTTACAGTATGATAAGTTTTGAAACACTCCCCAATATGCATTGCAGGCTGATTAGTGCACGTTTGGCAATAATAACAAATAATAAGTTGTTTGACGCCTGCCAACAGATGTTTTCCTGTTGGAACAAACTATGCAATCCCGTTTTCTTTGTCCCATATCGGACCGTCGCGAGCACGCGTCTCACGTTCTCGTCTGACATAAAACCCGCTGACATTTCTTGTATATACCTTAGTAATTTTATTATATTTTAATTTGACTTCATGTGCCACTTCAAAAGAGAACTTTAGGGAAACATGCATGTGTCACAAAGTTGCGCTGAAATAACTCAATTCCCCGTAATCACCAATAAACTTTAATGTCCCCTGAGAGGGGACATCGGAGTGATAAGCTAGAATTACGATGTCCCATGAGAGGGGACAGCGGAGTGCAAAGGGTTAAATGTTATGAAACTCATTATTCAAGAACATAATAGATAATCGTCTGAAATATATACAAAAATTGAGAAAAATTTAAAACGTAAATTCGAAAGTTTAAGTGACAGTCGCAGAAATGTGAAAATTGTGAAAATTTCATTTTTTTAGCATAAAAAGTGTTTTAGTTATGAATTTTGCGAAAAAAAAAACGCCCAAATATTCATTTAACAAAAAAAGAATTTTTTAAAATCGTTAAAAGTGTTTGTTTGTAACACTAAATAGTTGACAAGTATGTCATTGTTTCCATCATTTAGATTTTCATTGAAAATTTTGTGGCAAACTTGACGTGACTTGACTCTAACCTAACTGAGACTGATCATGGATTCAGCATGGAATAAAATCTCTAAGCTTCCCGCCCCTGGGTCCTGGCCCGCTTCCCCAGTCTATACAGAAATGGCGCCGCTTTCAAGAACCCTCTGGGTTATTTTGATCCCCATGTGGTAACTGGGGGTTAAATTTGTATTTGACGTCAAATTAAGAAGAAATTCATTTACTTAAGGCTTTATCATACTTAAGGAATACATTCTCATCACGATACTCGTGCTTCACACTTTATTTTTTGCATACATTTCTGTACCTTTTTAATTATATGTATAAGTGAAAGGATTTTTTAACAATATTTTTAATGATTGCAGCAAAAATTAATTAACCTATCAAAAAGTGGTCAAGGAAGAATTTATATACTGATAAAAAGTCCAGCGGCGTTTGCTTGTAACACCACTTTTTATCCACCCTCTCTCCTTCGTGGATAGATGTGAAAATTTAACGAAAATCCTACCCTCTCCTATTCTGTCCACGTCGACAGAGTGCATCTCTTTCTATCAACATATTAATTTATTATATATCCACGCTTTACTCTTTTAATTTCCTCTTTTCTACCCATTTCTATCTTTGCCTATTCTTGCCTATCTCTTTTAATGACAATATCTCTATCTCCTTCAATCTCTTGTCTATTCCCGTTTATCTCTTTCTATCTCCTTGTCAATCACATTTTGCTCATATATCTCTTTCAATTCTCACTTCTCTATCTCTTATTTATCTTCTTGTCAATCACAGTTAGCTCCTAACTCTTTCACCCCCCAACTTTTCTATATTCCTTACTGTCTCTCGCCTATTCTTGTCTAATCCTTTCTATCTCCTTGTCATTCTGAACTCGCTTCTATCTCTTTCAATATCCACTTAAAACTCTCGCCTATCCCCATCTATCTCTTTTTATCTTCTTGTCAATCAAAATTTGCTTCTATCTCTATCAATCTTTTATTCTCTATTTTATTCACTACAAAAAATGAATAATCACGAAGGGATAATAAGGAGACCAAGCTGTCAGTGGAAAGCCTTTCGAAACTGGGAAATAAAAACATTTCTTTGCAAGAAATATACATATATGTAATATCTTCTCCGATGATATTGTAAAAAACCATGCGTTAATCTTGAAGAAGCAACAACATTAACGCATGAACCAAACATTCACAGTAATAGAGTGTTTTTGTATATGGGGCATTATTCCTCAAGTGTACCACCCTCAAAATTTGACTTTGTCTGATCGATCTGAAACTTGGGTAAAGTATAGTCCTACTAGACAGAACTTTAGAGGAAAAAGATTTTTTCGATTGGATAAAAATTGACCGAGATAGGGGAGGGGGAATTTTTCGAATTTTTTCGATTTTGTGCTGGTAGACCCTATTTCGAAGGTGCTAAACTCCTTTCCTATGGAATATACAAAATTTTGTCCCATATGTTTTTCATAGAATTTTTCCTAGTCTATCGAATAGTTATAAACATTTTTTAAAAAATTGAAAATTTAACTAATTTTTTTGAAAATCAAAAATATTTTTGACTTTTTTTTTTGAAAAACGACCCTTTTTTTGCTTCCTCACAGAGGAAGCTTTGTAGTGGTGACAAAAATCCAGTTTCTAAAAAAGGGTTTTTTTGAAAATATTTTAAGTGGAATATATCTAATATAATGTCCTGAAAAAATGTCCAATCTTCTTTCAGAGTAGACCTTTGTTGTTTAAAATATAAAGAGAGCTGCTTACCTGGCTTTTAAAAGTTTTTTAGAGTTGCAGAAGGATCGTTGGGATTGGTCTCAGTTTTGGCGATGATTTCGTTGACCTCTTGGACGACACTTAGGGATTTGGTAGTTGACTTAGACAAATTCGACTCAAAGACTCAAAATTAGAATAGAGACGTACTAGGTTCAAACTCCCAAAACAGACTGAGGAGTGTGATCCAGATCCTCTGTTTTTATAGTGCGTTTTTGAAAATTAGTCATCGCTTTCCAAAATGGCCGCCAATCATTGTCGAAAAGGGTTGACAGTTTAAGGATCAGTTAATGCATTAATTGGGTTTATCATTTTTGAAAATTACACGAAGATGTATAACCTTTTAGTAGCGTGGAACGTGAGTTCTCCTAAATGCGTAAAAACCAGGTTGATGATTAATACTAATTAGTGCGT
Source organism: Synergus itoensis (assembly GCA_904066005.1). Classification (NCBI taxonomy): domain Eukaryota; kingdom Metazoa; phylum Arthropoda; class Insecta; order Hymenoptera; family Cynipidae; genus Synergus; species Synergus itoensis. Next base: position 172,787 of record CAJFCP010000543.1, on the reverse strand, counting down.
TCGAAAATCAAGATGAGAAAATTAGAAACGTTTTCTCGCAGTGGTAGGATGTAGATATCTAAATTAGTTATAAATGGTTTTACTTTGACATCTAAAACGGATGTAATGCTCTTTAAGGTAACCAGATCTTCGCGGCGTATGCATTTTTCTATCTGTATAGGTTTCGGTATAAGATCAAATATATTTTATAACCGCATAAAAAAATCCAAGTTAAAAGTATCACGGCATATGGTGCGAGATATTTTACCTCAGTGAAAGACGTCCTTGTGTAAATAAAGCGAATCTTGAAGAAAATTTAAAGAGATAAAACTGAGTCGAGAATGTCCAATAAACGTAGTATGTGAATTCTTGCTTGCCGTAGAGTCGTAAATGAGAAATAGCTGCTTTCTTCGACTTACATCAAACACGAATTTTCCATTCAAGAGACCTCTGAGCACGCAGCCAGACTCAACAATCTTGGAAATACATTTTTCAGTTTTGAGTTCGAGCTAATAATCTTAAAAACTCAATTCGAAGTTTTTAACTTTAAACAAGTTCTTAAAATCATTGAATATTTTACAATATGTTAAGTTTTTAAACAGTTCCTTGAAATCTTCTGAAATCGCTTAAAGTTACTAATTTTCATTGAAAATTTCAAAAATCTAAACAATATCGGCATTTTTTATTTTAAAAGGGGCGCATTCAAAGATTTAGCATGAGGGCTAATAATCTAAGCTAATGCCAGCCGCTTTAACTACACTCAACTCCTGCGTTATGTCACTTCCACTTTATGTCCATCTTAGAATTTTCGCCAGCACTCGCCGCCTGTATTCTTTGATGAGATAGCCGAATGGCAGGGGGTCTCCCCTTGCCCGCGTCATAAAAATTCTAGGATGCGTGTCATGACAATTGCAGATCATACCTGAAAAGTGACATAAGGCGGTAGGTAAGTGTACTTCGAAAGTTTTAATAATCGAATCTAAATTCACTTTTCACTAAGGTCGTGAAATTTCCAGCTGCTAGCATTCCGATCAATAACTTATCTACTATTGGAGAACACCAGGCGAGAATGCCATAGGAATTCTATTATTGCATAGTTCCGATCCCTGTCCTAGACTTTTCGTCAGTTCGACATATATATATAATATATATATATGTATATATACAGAGAGAGGGGGGGGGAGCGACTCATAGAATTGGAAAATCTATATTAAATTTCTGATGGCTTAGATCTCTTACTTATGAATGTGCTTTGAACCAGCTTCATTTCTATTGAATTCAGATCCATTGTTATAATAAAAATTGATAAAACTTCCGTGGGTAAAAATTTTAAAAAGTTTTTAACATTCTTCTGTTCGTTGTCGGATTAAGGATAAGGGGTTATATACACTTGTGTTGGTCGAAAAAATCGAAAATTTTTTTATTGCATTTATTTAAAGTACATTCTTTTAAGATTGTTTTCTTCAAATTTCATAGAGATCTGAGCACTAGAACCTAAGTTACAGCTGTCAACAGCGCGCTACCTCCAAGTGCGTGCCGCCCGCGCCGCGGCCACGAAACTCGCGATTATCTCGGAATGTGATTTTTCAAAAAGGGCCGTTGCGATGTCCACGATTTCTAAAAAACCATGTCACCTATCAATCTAATTTTTTTCAGGCTACTTTATAACAATATTATCTCATACTTGGACGAAGGAATTCCCATTTGAAAGAAAACTTTTTTTTGGGACTGAAAAAACTGAATTTTCAGACCCCTAAAAATCGATTTTTTCAGAAAATTCATCACCATTTTTGCAAAAATACTTATTTCGACAAATTCTTCGTCCAAGTAGAGTAAAATTATATAAACTAAAGAAAGCTCTTGGTTAGATTGATTGCATGTGATCCATTTTCGACTTATCATGGACACCGCGAAGGGTGTTTGAAAAAAGGTGTTTTGGCTCAACGGGCGTAGTGCCTACAAATGTCAATATTTTTCATTCAAATTTAGAATAAAATATCTTCAAGCATGTACAAATAGATGCATAGTGGTTTGTTCTTAAAAAAATTTACCGTCTTTTCTAAAAAAATTCGTGAAAAAACCCTTTTTTTTCCAATAATAAGTTTATATAACCCCTTAAGTTAAACGTTAAACTCCAAACTTTCGAGTCGGGTCAAATTTTGGGTCAGGTTCCAGTTGTATTAAAGCTCTAAAGTTTTAGACCGGTACTACACACTTTTGTATAACGCATAGCGCGTAAGGGTCTCGACCAATTAGACGCCTCCATTTCCAACCGTAAACAAGAAGTGGGATTGAAATGGAGGCCTGTAATTGGTCGAGAACCTTATGCATTATGTGTTATGCAAAAAAGTGTGCCACGAGCCTTAAGGTTTTTAAAAGGTTTTTTTGAGTTTTTTTATTACTCTGAGAAAGAACTTTCTTGTATAAAATACTTCTTTTAATAATGAAAATTGTAACGGTATGGGAATACCGTGGAACAAATACGCCTGGGCATAGGCAAACAAAATAACGCCTATCGCCTAGCGCTCATCCAGGAGAGTGGGAACGACCGGCGATACCATTCGTTTCGAAAAATTAAGTTCGCCCGAAAGCGATCGAGTTTTTCGAGAAATTAAAAGGTGAACGTCCGCCCACAGCCAGGCATCCTGTTCTGGATCGCCAAGGCAGAAGCAGCACACGGTGTAGCGCCCCAACGATCCCTTTACTGTGACCGAATTTCTACGTCATCGAGGGGTCCAGCCAAGCAGTCGTCAGTCAGCACTCTACACGATCGTCCAGTAGGTAGTATAGACTAGGAAGCTCCGTACACTGTTCCAAGCTGGGGTTCTCCTTTTCTTTACTACCCTATCCTTGCAAAAGGATAGTTTTGTTAAAAGGGTGTTGGTGCACGCTTCTCCAGGCTGTTGACTCCATTTTCTTTTGCATTATTTATTGTTTGTTCGGTCATGTATTATTTCTCGCTCCTTCATTAAACAATCTACAAAATACTTTTGAGCGCTACTGTATGATGGGGTTAGTTGTACTGTTTCAGCTATACTCAATACTCATCTCATTCAGGCGTAAGAGCGGAGAAAGAGATGCCATGAGTAACGGTATAGTGTTGATACTAACTATCGTTCAAACTCTTCCTTCCAACTATTTAGAAACTTGGGTTCTTTTGTCATTTCTTTTTTCCATTTCACTTCAAATATTTTGTATTTCTGTCAAGGATCTAGAGCAGCACGGCTCTGTAAATACAATTAGTTTTAGTATGATGTTGCAGAGTTTTATTTTAAGCCAATTGTAGAGCATTTATGAGTTTAATTTGTATCTTCGGAAAGAATTTGCGAGAGAGAATTGAAATCATGCAGATACTTTTGAATCGCATTCTCTTCGCCCCCAACGCGTTTCCTTTCAGAACTTCTCTCATCAGATTCATTAATTACATCATCATTTTTTATGCTCTCCAAGCATATATTATACCGCTAAATTTAATATGAGCAAAACCTTGAAAGTGATGGTCTTTTGAATAACATTTCATTCCGAAAATTACGCTGCTGGAAGTAAAGAGATAGAAATCCTATCCCTTTCTATCTCCTCTGTTTCGTCTATCCCCGCCTATCTCTTTCTATCACCATATCAATTCACACTTATCTCATTCAATACTCAATTCTCTCTCTCTCCCTCTCTCTCTATCTTTTTATCAACCTCAATTCGCATCTCTTTCAATCTCACGTTCACTATCCTTTTCTATCTCCATTTCAATCCACATCCACATCTATCTCTTTCAATCAGCACTTTTCTATCTCTATCTATCTCTTGCCTATTCCAGTCTACATCTTTCTATTTTCGTCAGAATTAAAATTTCCCCTGTCTCTTTCAATCCTCACTTGTCTATTCTTTCCTATTTCTCGTCTATTCTCGACAATCTCTTAAATCCCCACTTCCATATTCCTTTCTATTACTTGCCTAGTCCTGTCTATCTCTTTCTATCTCCTTTTCCATTTCAATTCACACCTATTTCTTTCAATCCCCACTTCTCTATGCCTTCTTATCTCTCGCCTATTCTTGACTATCCCTTTCTATCTATCCGTCTTTCTTTCTATCTATCTTTCGATCTTTCTATCTCCCTGATAATGACAATTCGCTCCTATCTCTTTCAAAGCCCACTTCTTTATTCTTTCCTATCTCTCCTATTCTCGTCTATACCTTTCTATATTCTTGTCAATCAGACTTCTCTCCTATCTCCTTTAATCCCCACCTTTCTATCCCTTTCAAACTCTTTCCTATCTCCATCTATCTCTTTCTATCTTTTTGTCAAACGAAATCCACTCCTATTTGTTTAAATACCTTAATTTCTTTCCCAGCTTATTTCTAAACACTGTTATGCTCAAAATCGCCTAACTAAGAGTAAATGGATTGAAATGCCAGAATTACTAAATTTTCTTCTACCAAAACTTTCCACGACTGAAAGTTGAGTGGACAATACGCATTCCAATCCACTGTTCTGTGACCCTTGCTTAGACAACGTCTATAAAAAATCATAAAGACAAGCCACATCTGGTGAACCGATGTGACCGGGCCCGTCGCTGACTGTCGTTCGGGCGGACCTCGCCTATAAGCCCTCGGTACCTGAACTTCGTTTTTTTTTACTTAGCTCTCTTCACTACCTTCTCTTATACTCGTTGCCAACCGACTCCGTAACTTTCCGTTATTAAAATATCTGTCAAATAAGATGCGCAACTTATTTGTAAGATAGATAACTGAAAGTTTAAATTATGAGAAGGTCCATATTGAATAAGGACAGTCGGGTTGTTACAGTAGCTTAATTAACACATCTTGTTATTTTGCTCGCCAGTTTTAATTAAGATTTCATAGGGAATAATTTTAAACAGAATATACCCTAGATTTAAATATACCTTATATCTACCCTTATATTACTAGGATTATTATTAATTTCAGGTTTCAGACTCTTGTAATGTAATTTCAAGCTTAGATTTAAACATTACTCGATATTTAGTCTTAGTTTATTATAGTTATTGTTAGCTTCAGTTTTTCCTTAGAATTTTCTTCTAATTAAGTTTCAACTTAGATTTTTATTCTAAATTTAGCATCATTTTTATTAGGATTCTTTTTAAATTAGTTTAATTTCTATAATTATAATTTTCATGTTTTTATCTTTCTTTGTTTCTAAAATTCAAACTTAGAGCGCTAGATGTTCGAAGAGACGGTGGGCGGCCATGGGAGATTCTCCCTACTACTACTAAGAGCTGTCTGCTAGCAGCGGAAAACTCTGCAGGAAAATCACTCTCTTTTGGGCCTTTCGAAGTGTTAGACGTCTTCTTCTGACCTTCGCGACTCTGTAGCAATCGTCTTAATTTTAAAGTAATTCTATCGTGTATTCTCTTAGTTTTCAAACTAAAATAAATTCTTTTTGTAAGTGAATATTTTGCTGTTGGACAATATCTCTTTTCTTGTTGGACTCGCTTCAGTATTTTGTTCTTTTCTTCATCTCAGAGTGTGTGTTTGTGTTCGTGCTGTGTTAAATTTCGTGTTGGTTAGTGCAGTGTCTTATCAAGTCGCGTGGGTCCGTTGCCCCCCTCTTCGATCTCTCTTCTCAGAATCTTCGCGAACTGGGGATTGTTCCCGGACTTTGGGGACTTTCCTTGTGTTTCCCTTCGTTACGGTACGGAACGAGCCTACTATAGCTCGGGACGTTCCTCACCACGCGCGTTCCTTTTATCGGACCTAAGAAACTGTTCCTTGATCCGGGGGACGATCTTATTTCTGATACGGGTTACATCCGGTGTATCAATATCCGCGATTTCGCACGCGTTTACGGTCTGTTCAACAAGAGCGTGTGGTCTGTATTTTTAAAACTAATAGAGATATTTGAACGTTTTTTTTTTTTAATTAAAGTACTTTCAAAATACTAATACGCAATCACTTAGTAAATGGTCCAGTCTCCATCGTTGTCCAGAATGGCCTAGCACCTTTTTGGCATATTTTCAACTAATTTTTCGGCATAGTTCGTTGGTAAATCTAGCCATAACTTTTTAATTCTTTGTGACAGCTGTTTTAGGGTGAAGACACGTTTTCCGGCAAGCTTCCTCTTCAAGATACTCCAGACGTTTTCGATTGGATTTGCATCTGGGGACTGTGATGGCCAGTCCAAGGTCGTGTTGTCATTTTCCTCTTTCCAAGCGCTGCAGAGACGGCTTCGATGTTTCGGGTCGTTATCCTCTTGCAAGATCCAATCGGTGTTATCGGCTCCAAACATCTTTTTAGCAGACCTTAGAAGACCACGTTGGTATATCTGCAACATTTTCTGAGCGTTGACGATCTCGGTGAAGAGCTCCAAACAACAAAAACCGTGCTCAGAGAAGCATCCCCAAACATGGACCTTCACTGGGTGTTTAATGGTCCGCTGGAAAAATCTACTGCCAGCCGTAGACCAGGCATACTTAATGGGAACCCATGCCCAGAACGACGCTTCGTCAGAAAAAATAACGTTCGACCAGTCCCGGTCCAGATTTTCAGCAGCCCATGCCTTCCGTTTTTCGATATGGGTTTCTGAGAGTAGGGGTTTTTGCCTCATGCTACGGTACTGCATCTTCGATTCGGCCAATCGCTGTCGTATGGTGTTGATACTAATGTGTACTCCCTTTTTGGCTAGTATAGCCTTGGAATCTCGCAAACCAAGAGTGGGGGTACGCTTGAATAGCTGCACAATCGCTTTGTCCTCCTTGCTGGTTGTTGCACGCATTTTTCCTCTTTCAGGAAGATCGTCGACAGTTCCACTGACTTTATACCGTTCAACCCACTGCACAATGAACGACTTTGACTTTCTCAAGTATTTAGCAGCCGCTGTGACGGACATTTTTGGTCCTTTTGGATGGGAACACAAGAAGACGGCTTCAAAACGTTTAGCGTAAACGGAACTCATTTTCGTTCGCGTGCGTTCTCTCGGACGGTTCGAGCGATACTGAAGCGGTATCATAAACGTGTATTAGTCCTTTGAACGTACTTTAATTTACAAAAAAACGTTCAAAAATCTCCAATAGTTTTAAAAATACAGACCACACGCTCTTGTTGAACAGACTGTACTTCGTCTCCGCGGCTACGCTCAATTCTCAGACCTAGGGGCCGTTCCTTGATTCGAGGGACGTTCCTGTCTGTGAAACGGACTACCGCACGGGTAACGCGCATTATCGAGTCTAGAAAGTCGTTCCCTGATCCGGGGTACCTTCCCGATTCTGATACGGTCCGAGTCGGTACGCGAACATCCTCGATCGATCGTCGCTTTTCACTCCTCTAACTCGGTCCCACTTTTATGACAGGTGTGGAACCGATCTCCTCCAGTTCGTGAGCTTCAGCGACCGCGCGATTACCGCGGAAGCATCGCGGGAAGGCCGCTCGCGCGCGCACGGCGAAACGTGAAGTGGACGAACGTCGATTTCCCATGGAGTACGACCCAGCGCATCTCTTTCCGACCCGCAGTTTCCGATTAGTTTCGATTGAACGCTGAATTAACGGAACCAAGGATCCACGTTCCCGGTCGATACTCTCGAAACTGTTCCAGATCGCCGACGTTCCACTCCCCTCGTTCCGTCACGACCCCGCGTCCGACTTTCCGCGGGATCCCGTCGTACGGTGAGCCATTCGCGAAGCACAAACCCCTGCGCCGCGTTTCTGCCCATGAGAACGATAACCAGTACCCCGAGTACAACTCTGGCCACATCGTCCTTAGGTTGAGTAACCTTTGATTCAGCGCTGAATCAACTCTATATTTTTCCCAGTGTACTTCCTAGAAGTGAAGAAACTCCTAACCGCAAATACATACGTCATTAGTATAATGTATTTTTTTAATAAATATATAAAAAATATTATGATTTCAAGTTTTTAAGGACTCCTTAAGTCTTTTTTATAAACTCGGTTTCTGAGAACTCATTCTCGAAAAAGATTCTTATAAAAATTATCAAATTATGGTGTAAAAAATTTTTAAAACGACTGCTACCCCCTTTATACTCATTTCGAGTGTACATACCTGCAATATTCTCTTACCGTGTGTAAGGGGTGTGGTTTATGAATTGTTCAATTTTTGAGTATTTTGATCCAAGCGAGTGTTCAATTTACGGGAGGCGACTATATTTTGCCAGGCGATTGAACGATAAAAATCGATTTTTTTCGGTTTTGAAGGACTGACCCCTTAAACTTTTGGATGAACGCGTCACACAGTGGGCTAGATTCCAAAAAAGCGGCAAAACTAGATCAAGATGTAAAATCAAAAATTCGATGGTGATTCTTATGTTTTTGAACTTGGTGATTTCAAATTTCAAATCAAAATTTTGAAAAAACAAAGTGTTGGACCGGAAGTGACTATTTTTTTCTTTTAGTAAAATGCATTTAATTTGTATACTAACTGGTATATTTATGTATTGAAATTCGCTAATTTCGACTATCTAGTTAAAATTTTGGTTAAAACAAAATGGCGGACCGGAAGTGACTATTTTTTTTTTTTAATAAAATGTATTCAATTTTTGTGGAAATCGATAAATTTTCTGTTTTAAAGTGACTTATTGATAATTAATCTCGACTACTAACAAGCAAACTTTGTTATCAGGAATTAATATTTGTGTTATTTGAAAACTTTTTAAACAAAATTTTAAACATGAATTTAGAAAAATAAGAATATGTGACGTTATGTCACCTATTGTCATAAATTAATTTACAAATAATTAAAATCATTAATCGTTTAATATTAAATTCATTAAGAATCCGAGTATCCAACTATTGATCCAATATCTTAGCCAGCGTGTCAAAGAACCCAAAAGATTGACCATCAGCACACCTAGAGTTTTCTACCAGCATAATCAAGAAAAAGGAAACATAAAAATGTTAATCTACCATTTCAAAGATCTTTCCAAACTCTTCCGCGAAAGCTACCGCCAGCATAATGTCAACCAATACCTAGAATTAGAAAGATGGAAATAGGGTAACTGACTTTATATTCCATTAAACCTCTTATAAAACACAGCGAATTTAACAAAAGTCTTTAGTCTGAACCGCGAAGCCTGTCGCCCGCAACAATATTATTTTCCATCTAGCAAAACCTTTTAAAACATATTAATAAGAGTATTTTCGACACCCGGTATATGACAGATCTATTTCTAGAAAATAACGGTGACTTTCAGAAGACAAAGCCTTTCCGAAAAGTCAGTCTATTCTGTGACTCTGTACCATGTTTGTCTGTGCCTACAACGGCTACGAATTTTGACCTCGATACCATTGAACCAGTAATCAGTTGTACCGCGATTCCGTGTTCTTCACTGTCCAGAGGAACAAAAAATATTTCACTTTTCACGAGTCTAATATTTTGGAACACAAAATCGCTTCGAACCTTTCTCGAAAACGGTTACGTTCAGATTGCAGTTATGAGGTAAATAGCTCGGGTTTATAAACCGATTTAAGCGTGATGCAGGGTGCAGAAATATTTATTTTATGAAATACAATTCACTATAGCCGAAAATTTGAAATTTCATTTTTTGGGTTTCGCCGAATTTTTTGGAATCTACCTCAATGTGCGCTAGACAACTACCTTCAAAATATAACGGAAAAGTTAGAACTTGCAGCGTCATTTGTCGTAAAGTGGAAATGAAAATCTGACGAAAAACAGCTTTTTTGTACAAAATAAATAATAAAAGGGAAAAGACTTATGTTCGCTGATATATTTTCTTTCGCTAACCAAAATTTCAACCAGATATTTTCATTAGTTTAGAAATAAAAACACGGACAAGATGTATATGGTGTACAGTCATTAAATAGTGACCAATACTACCAACAGTACTTTTACATAAAGGGTGCTTGAATTGTAAATCAGTTTTAAAAAGACAGATTATCTCAATCAAGAGCCTTGATTATTAATTTTCATACTTTAGTCTTTATGTCTGAAATTCATTTAACATTTTCTTCTCTCATTCAATAATTTATCACTGATATCAAATCTTGTAATTTGAGGGCTTATAACGCAGCAATATATCACCCGCATGTTGTTCATCATAGCAGTACGTAATCCTTATCGCTAAAGAATAAAAAGTTCCTTCACAAGGGGCAAAATTTCTCGATGACTTTGCCAGATCTGTGCACATTTTTTGGGATACTTCGATAAAGGAAAATAAGCTGTTGAAAGTACGGTACCAAGGAGGTTGCACAGCAAGAAAGAGAAAAAGCCAATCGTGGTGTGTCGTCGTCCAATGGGATCGATAAGTCGCACGTGCTGTAGATAAATCTGCAATAAAGTCAAAAGACTTACATATCGGGGTCAAATAGTTGCATTTTATTCCAATCGCGTATCATCAGTGATGGTGGTCTCTTCTTACTTTTCTTCAGGATCACGATTCTTATAGATAATCGCAGATCAAAGTTCCCTTTAATATTCAATAACGATCAACATTTTCTTTTTTTTTTTCTTCCTGGATGCGTTATTAGAATATTCTTTTGTAAATTAGCTATAATTAGGAGTTGACAGGGAAAATAGGCATTTTCTACGTACATACGGTAACGCGTTCTTTAATTCGCGTAAAAAATTTTTTTGTCTTAAGGGGTTATATACAAAGTTGAGACTCAAAAAATCGAAAAATTTTTTATTGCACATTCTGAAAGTACATGCATTCGAAAATATATGTGCGGAATTTCATTCAGATCGGAGCACTAGATCATAAATTACAGCCTTTCGCAGTGCGTTCGCGGCGCGTCTCGATCGCTGAACACAAAACTTTAATCGTGATTATCTCAGAATGGAGTTTTTTGAAAAGTACCGTCGCCGTGAACGTGATAACTCGAAAACTTTTCAACCGATCTGCATGATATTTTTTTTAATTGTTGATATTTACAATCTTGTGTACTTGAACATTTATTTTGAGTATATATAAGATTATATAGGTGAAAAAGTGTCTACTTTTAAGTTACTAATGACACTTAGATCATGTAAAAATATTGATGTATACTGATCCTGCAGACAATCTCCCAAATGTCCTCTAAAAAAGGTGTTTGGCGGTGATCATGCTATCTCTGTTTTGGATAATCTCAAATCAAAAAGTAGGTCAGATTCTTTTAGTGGATAGATGAATCTTTAGATTGATACAAGGAATAGTCAAAATTTATACATTTGAGAAAACGGGAATTATTTTTAAAAAATTTGAATTTTCTACCAAAATTTTCGCGAAAAATTGTTTTAAAAAATAGAAATAATTATCATAAATCTTATTTCTTCTTTCAATTCCTGAGAATTATATCTGAGAAGGTTGTATTAAAATGTCAGATCGATCAGTTGAGCCGTTTTTGAGATATCGTGATCACCGATTTTGAAAACAACGTTTTGAGAAAAACGCGTTTAAAGTTTCACGCGTTTAAAGTTTCAGAAAAAGTTTACACATAGTTAAAATTTTTTTTCTTCAACTTACATTGTGTTGTCTATTCCAGGACCATAAGATATACGATAAGATGTACCACAACATGTACCATAAGATGTACCATAAGATGTACCTTACAAATGTATGGGTACCTATATCTCCGAAAATATTTACCGGATGGGTTTAAAATTTTGAAAGAATAGGGTAAATACACCAATAGATGGACACCCCCCAATAGATGGACAAATATTATTTCAAAAAGCAATTACATTAAATTTAAGAACGAAATTGTGAAGTCATAATTGTTTTTTATGACTACATAAAGTTCTGAGTGCAAAAAATATTTTTTTTTAAATCTTTTTATTTAAAATAATAATAAAAAAAATTATTTAAATTTGACGTCTCGAAGTTTTGCTTCGAGAGCGCCGCCACTAGTAAGCATGTGACAGCTAGCCGGTAAACGTTGTTTGTTATTACTATTAAAAATGAATGGATAAAATAAGGTATGCACATTTGATTATGTTTATATTTCAATAACAAAGCTATAAATATAGTATTAAAATAATAAAATCAAAAAAAAATAAGAAAATTTAGCGTCCATCTATTGGTATTGGCTGTCCATCTATTGGAGATTTTGTCCATCTACTGGGGTTTTCGCTTTTTTCTTAAATTTTCCTTTTTTGTTAATTACTACGAAAATTAACAAAGTTTTAGTTATTTTTTTTTAGTTAATTACATATTTTTACATAAATAAAATTTATTTAATTATAAATTATTTATATTTTACTATATTGTTTTGCTAAAGGAACATGAGAATTTGCTTAACCGTCCATCTATTGGGGTATTTACCCTATACTCAAATACATGTACATTCCGAAAATGCAAAAAAATAGATTTTTTGAAAATTCTAACTGCGTATAATCCCTTAAAGAAAGCATAAGTTTCTTTTAGCCTGGCAACAATAACAGAAATCCAACCACTCCGTGACGCGGTCTTTTCGGCCTATGTAAGCCGCAACTTCTTAAACAGTTATTAGAATTCTGTTTAGTCACTACTTACATCATTTAGAAGTCATTAGGCTAATTAAATTCATTTCGGTTATATGTATAACCTCTTAATTTGACGATCGTTTGTATTTGGAAAGAACTATGTTGAATGTTGAACAAATTTACGATGGTAAGCGAAGCTGATACAGTTTTGGAAGACCAGATTGGATTTTCCATGTTCATGCGATCTGGTACACATAAGGATTCACAGAAAGGAGAAAATACACAGCTGTTACGCTATGTACGTTTTGCCTCCAGCGATAACTCAGTGTCACTTTGCGAACCGCCTTTACAGCTTCTCGTTCCATGGCAGTGCACCTTTTGTAAGTTTCAAATCAACAAATGTGAATGCCTTGAAAGATGTAATATGCTCTACGTAAGCATAAAAGCGAAATAAAGGTGCGAAAAGAATAAAAGACTACTAAAAAATCATGGAATAATTGTTTAATTATCAAACATTTTCTATCTCAGGAGAATTCAGAATGTCTGTGTTTGAATGAATTTGAGCCATTCCGAGAAAATCCGAAATCTACATCCGAATCAATCTCAATCAATTTGAATCAATCCAAAGTAAGATTTTATTCCAAATCAATCAGGATCAATCTGTATTTTCAATACGAAAGAAGCCAAGGCTAATTCGAACGAACCTTTTGAAGGTATTTGCATCTCAGAATGTTGCCGCCAATATATGCTGCCCATTCGTTTGAAATCAATCTTGTCAGAGAGGATTTGCGCTGAAAGTATTTTAGAACCAGCGTCTGAGGCCGTTTCCATGATATATTTGTAGAGGGTAGTTAGACTGGTGATTTGGCAGCCATAGTCACTTCCGCATACTTGCTTATGAGAGAAAAGGACGTGCTGGGAAGCGCATCGTACACGACGAAGTTGCACTACGGAAAATAAGTGAAGGAAATGATAAGGCTTTGCCCTCCCGAAACGGCAGTCGGAAAAGCGTGATAGCTCCTATTACCCAACTTTTAAAGTGCCTTCGGGCAATATTGTCTTTCGGTCGGAAGATGAACTGACGCCATCTCGGATCTCATTTTCCCAATTTTTGCGGCTAACGACCAATAAAAATTAAAAAGTTTGTTCAATTTTTTACATTCTCATCAGAGAATGTATTAGATTTGTGTAAAATTTGATTCCCCCATTTTTTGTCAAATGTCCACATTTTGTGACCCCCTGAACCCGAAAGACATGTTTTTACCAATGTATCCGTCTGTCTGTCTGTATATTTTTAGTTTATGAGCACGATAACTTTCGAAAGAATTGACCGATTGGATTGACCTTTGGTTTACTCTTTTAGTGTCCTAAAGTGAACGTCAATTTCGTTAGCCAGCCATTTTGGACAAAAATTAAAAAATTTGGATCATTTTGAAAATTTTTGAAATCAATTTTATTAAATTGATAAATTTTGTTTACGGACATTCGTAGTAATTAAATATTCGAACAATTTATCATTATGACTTTTTTCAACAAAACAAAAATTGTTAGACTTATAACATTTCGAAAATTCAAATAAAAAGAAAGAAAATTAAAATTTTAAGCTAAATAACGCACACTATGAAAAAAAGTTAAGAGATGAAAAATGTTTCTTTTTGAACGCCTTATAAAACTGATGTAACAACTTTTTGAATTTTAGAAAAAAATTGAAAATTCAAATTTTTGGAAAAAAAATTTGAATTTTCGATTTCTCAAGAAGGCTTAAATGAGGTTTTATTAAAATATCGAGCGCGAAGCGCAAGAGTGCCCTGATGAGAATGTGTCCCTTAAGTAAATAGAACCTTAAGTAAATTAATTTTCTTCTGCATTTGAAACTAAAGTAATTTAAATAAAAGTATTTAGCACCGATGAAGCTTCGTAAGCGAATGCTAGTGCGCGAAGCGTGCGACACGAAACGAAACGTGTGATGAGAATGTGGTCACAATGGCACCCCTAGTTTTCACTGGAATTTTATCATAAAATACTCTCATTCAATCTAAAAACATTAGATTTAATTTCTGGAACAAACATTAATATTGTATGCAACTTATGTCACGTGTTGCCTCGTTAAACATAAAATGTACTCACTTCCGGTCGGCTTTGGCTTCTCAGTGGTCACAAAACTATGAGAAACGTAATGACGTCCTTGCCCTGAAGATGTCCTAAAGACGTCTTTAAGTCAACACCAAAGGACGTTCTCGGGACATCTTTCTTAATGACATTAGAAGTTTTAAAATCATCCATAGAAATTACAACGACATATGTTCCAAAAGACGTCTTAAGGATGCCTTAAAGATGTCTCTCGGCCATCCTTAATTTTTTTAACCATTAGGTTATTTCGTACCAAATTAGTGGCCAAATGTTTGGAGATTTATGGAAAAAGTATCGGCAACACTCGCCTCGTACACCACGCGTTAAAAATTTCATAAATCCTTTAGCAATCTTTTCATAAACAATCAAGTAATATTTCTGTAATTTTACCGTTTCTGGAGTAATATTTCCTGTTTAGAATCCTAGAAACATATCAGTAGAACATATTTTTCTAAATCCACAATTCAGAAATCCTTGAAATGCGTGTGACATTTAAGAGAAGATGTTAGAGGCTATTAAAACACTTTTTATGACACCTTCATCATTAGTGCGCCATTAGCACTTAAAAACGAGTTTTAAAAGGTCAAATAAAAACGGATATACGGGTAGTCAACGGATACAAATGGATCAAAGAGTATAAAAAGGTATTCAAACAGATACTTATGGATGGATGACGGATTAAAATGGATAAGTTTTCAATCTCTTTACTTCCAGCAGGGTGTATTCGCCATAATGACTAGAACTTGTTTAGTCCATACTTGTGAGTTTACAAGAGTGGGAAATCGCTTATGCGCTTGACGTAGAGACTATAGAACTAGTGAGTTTGTAAAAGTGGTAACTCACTTGTATAAAATATATAATGCAAGGTATATATTGTATATCTTTACAACACAGATATATATATACAATGGATTCGAGATTGCCTTTTACCAGTTAGCACGAAATTTTAAAAATGTATGTATTTCAAATTTACAAATGTCTCATCTCGTGGAAATCTGTGTAACAATATATTTTCAAATTAAGACACCAATTGCGTATTCGTAATAAATAAAATATTTTTGCATGTTGTTCAGTTCCAAAGATTCTAAATATCAAAAGTGCGGCAAATTGAAAAGAGGTTACGACTCATAACCTCTTTTCAATTTGTTTACACTCCGTCTTAACGAGGTTATTCTTCGTTGTTCATCGCGTGTTACGCATGCTCAGATATCTTTGCGCATGCTCTGAACCGAAGTTCACTTACCGACCGATAGCGGTGTAAAATGCAAAAGCCAGGTTCAATTTGCTTCACAGCATAATTGTGAAAAATTGTGCTTTACAACTATCCACATGATGAAAGTCATTCATGGATTAGGTCACTAAAATCACACTTACGATGGTATATTGATAAAAAATATTTTATGACACACGATCGCTGAATTGCATTTAGGGTTCTTGTATCACAAACATCTATTCGATTGTATTAATAAGCTTTATAGAATTTATAATGAATGTCAGAAAGCAAATGTTTTCGAGGAGTTAGTGAAAGCAATTTTCTTTTAAAATTTTGGCTTGATGAACTGCAACTTTTCCATCCTTTAATAGGATATTCAAATTCTTGACTCAGAAGCGAATCGAACGCGGTAGAACTTAAGCTTGTTGAATCTCAGTTGAACTTAACTTGCGGTCTTCTTCATTAAACATTCAGCCACATACTCGTTCGAGGAGAAAATTAGAATTATGCTAAAATATATATTCACCCGACAAAAACTGTTTTATAATTGATGATAATATGTCTCACGTGATCAATGAGACATTTCTCACAAAAAACTAAGGTTAAATGATCTCATGCTTCAGTTGAAACTTTTGAAGAAAAAATTAACATTCTAAATCGTAATATTAATAAGATTTAATTCAATACGCAATCTCTCAATTTGGAAAGCTATTTCAACAAAATCATGTTGAATGATTTTGAAAACATTTTTTACGTATTTTTGGAAACATTAAAGGATCAAGAATAAAATTGGTTCATTTTTCGCACCTACACTGTTAAAAATTACTATTGTAATTTCACAATAAATCTAATGTAAGTTTGTTGTTAAATCTTAATATAATTTTACAATACGTGTTTTTAATAATGAATTATAAAAAAATTTTAAGTTTTCTGAGCATATGGTTTGCATTAAATAATTATTAAGGTAGTTCACAACCGACGGCATTGGCTGCGGGGTGGATCTCGACTGGAGCGGGACACAGATGTTAAGTACTTCCGAGCGCGGTCAGCACTTGGATAGGTGGACATCTGTAATATACGTCTCGTTGTATTTTCGCTACGGTTAGCTAATGTCGAGTGGGAGGTTTGACGCCGGATACAACCCGTTATAACCGTCTGTACTCGGAAGAAGGTTTTCTGCAGTTTTCCTCTTCCCTGGCCAAAAGTCCAGGCAAATGCGAGTACTTATAATAAAAGTCGGATGCAGCGGCTGGGTGTCACTGGTCGTGACAACGGTTCATACAGTGACTCGATAGCCCAACATCGAACCCACCTTAATGAAATTTACATAGGTTTTCAACCCGGAGAGGTCGAAGTCATCTGGCGATAAAGATACTCAGTTAAATGACTTAAATGATACTTTGACTGAGGACTGTCGTGGGTGGCTTGAGTTTCACCGGAGTTTTCTAATATGAAGGTACAGTACAATAGGTTTTTAACTTCAGTGTTATGGGACTTAAATGAACCAGCCTTCCCTTAAAATAATAATAATAAGGTAGTTCACGCGCGCGAAATTTGTCCAAAAGTTTAAGCTCAGGCAGATGTTCTTACAATATACGGATGTGTGTCTATGTGTGGCTTGAGTGTACGTGTGTCTGTGTTGATTTAGATAAGGTTTGAGTGTGGGTATAGAAGGATGGATGTCACCATTTTTTGTTAAAACGGTAAATTAAATACGGCTGTACATAAATTTATAAAAGTAGGACTTATGTATACCACCAATCTCACAATGACGCAAGGATTTCTCAAAATATTTAATTTTATAATTTGTGAAAAATTTATTTTTGAGCTGTAATTCTTCAAATTATCATACACTGATCTCTAGTAAATTTACCGCTAGTAAACTGGCCGTTTTCACGCTTGACTGATTCTGCGACCCCCGGATAGAGTTCTTAGTGAGTAATATTACCGCGGTAATATTCTCGTTCTCGGTAACGTTGTAGTCGGCTCCGGTAATGATAAAAAAAAAAATAGGAGGATACAATTTATTAAAGAAAAGAGGTTCACTATTTCATCATGGAACACTGCTTTTAAAATGGGTTTCTTTTCACTGGTAATTTTACCCTTCTGAATTCTATATGCTTAAATGGGTTCTAAATAGATGAAAGGATTTCAAAATAAGTACCTCAGCTGAAAGAAAGAAAAATATTAAGTTCACGTTTTCAAGAACACAGTTAAAAAAATATTTTAAAAAATTCGTTAAAAAAATATGGTGGTCCTAAAAAGGACCGATTGTTCAAAAGGTATTAGAGGTTCAGGAAACAGTTGTTTAGTCTGAATCGCCGAATAAGGCTCTCATTAAGGCGCGTTTGGGTTTCGTGACCACCGACTTAACCTTTGGCCTCGGAGGTGTGTCGTGGGAACATCCAGGAACGGGCTGGAACCTTTCTTTTGGATGAATTGTATATGTCTGCTTCATAATCCTTGAGTTTTGATTCAATTGCTTTGTTGGACTTGCAAGAATAACATAAGGCTTTTTGACAATTTGCCTGCCTCGGACCTTAGGTTTCGCTGGACTGACCTTGTTGGGTGAAGCTTTTAGGATGATAACGTCATCGTCGTTTTCCGAGGCCATGGGTTCTGGGGTGCAGCTGCGCACGTTTGAAATTCGTGGCTGGAAAGTTATGTTTTTTCCAGGGGTGATCGGTAAACCATCGTGCAACCGAAAACATTCTGGTCCGAAGATGTCGTCGAGTGGTAGCCGGGGAGGAGAAACAGCAGCAGAAGAGTTTATAGGTTGAGAGGCAACAGTGGAAGAATCCGTCGAACGAGAGGTGTCACTTGTCGCGATGATTTGTTGGTTTGTGCGTTCTTCCTTAAAGCGTTCTTCCTTTTAATCCCGTCCGAAGCTGCTTCGTTCTCCGCGCGAGCGAGACGGATTTTATTAGCTATCCTTTTCCGAGGACACGGACGACAACGTTTTCTGATCTTTTCTGATGACTCCGGCATCGGCTTGTTCACGTGTAGAGGAATGGAGAGAGAGAGTTGGGCGTTCGCTGTGGATACTCGGATTCGGTATCCGTTGTGAACAGCACCTAGGCAGGAAGTTGGAGGAGTATGGGCGTTCGCCGTGGATACACGTAATCTGAGACTCGGTATCCGTTGCGAACAGCGCCTGAGAAAGAAGTTGGAATAGTATGGGCGTTCGCTGCGGATACACGAAATCTAAGACTCGGTATCCGTTGCGAACAGCGCCTGGAAAAGAAGTTGGAATAGTATGGGCGTTCGCTGTGGATACACGAAATCTAAGACTCGGTATCCGTTGCGAACAGCGCCTGGAAAAAAAAGGAGGATAAAAAGGATTTTGGCGTTCACGTTAAATACACGAGTTTAGAAACTCGGTATTTGGTGTGAACAGCTTTTCGACGGGATAATAAAAATAAAAGAAGAAGCCTATGATTTCTTAGTTGCGATTGAACGTGGCGAGACTGGACAACGCGAGCGCAAGATGCTAACGATCTCGGTATCGAAACGGAACTGAAAACTCTCTGGCGAGAAGATCGTCGTATTTGTAATAGTTGGCTGGGAGCCAGACGGTGGGGACGCGCAACGTGATTGGTTGCGACGAAACGGCTAGAACCAATCAGAAGCGTCTCCCCCCACGACCGGACTCCCAGACTGTGCGGAATATCACATAGGCCTTTCCTAAGAAGTAAAAACCGTTGAACTCTCTTTGTCCAGTCTCCACTTAATTCTATTTTTATTATTTCAGAGAAATACATTTCCAAGCATCGAAATGATGTTAGATTTTCAGGAAATTGGAAAGACGCGACGGCGTGCGACAACGTTACCAAGAAGGTAACATTAAAATAAATTACCTTTCAATTTTCGAGAATTTATGAGAATTTATTTTTTTAATTTTTATCATTTTCTTTTATAATTTATATCATTTATATAAATTATATCACAATTTTTCACTTACTTTAATCGATAAAAATGAATTTCAGTAAAACTTCTATGTAAATAATGCTCTGAACTCTCCCAGATAAGATTCTACTACAAATTTTGACGTTACCGATCAAGTGTGACGTAATGTTAGAATGCCTAATATCAGAATAAATACAAATTTTATTGATTAAAATTCATTTAATAATGTGTTTATAAGCATTATTAATAATTACACTCCATTATTATTAATAAATAATTGTACAATTAATTTTTTAACCTGGATAACGTTAAAAAATGTTAATTCTCTTAAATTACGTAAGTTACGGTAACGATCTTTGTTACCTTACCCAATTTTAAATTACCGAGAATTTTCGAACTCTACCTCCCGAGCGTCCCTTCACAGTCTTCACTGAGGTGAATCGCTCGAAGTGACCTCGAATAGTCTGTACCGTGTTGTGTAGCCTGCATGGTATGGAAGTTTTTTGCTTAGCGAATCTTAGGTGCCGCCTAACCCCAAAGCCGGACAATTTACTAGAAGTCAGTGTAATTCAAAGCTGATGGAAGAAAAAGAGATTCCTCGTGACGAGACGAATCAATTTACTATTTGCAATATGTTTGCGAATTGTGTGCTTTTCGTATTTAATTTTTTTTTTTAAATAAAACGTGTTTTTGACATTACAATAATTAGTCTATTAAACGTGAACCTATATTTGAAAAAACAGAACTAAACAAAAATTTTTCTTTTGAAAACAAATATACAATCAGGTAGCCTTCTTTTTATCATTGTGTTTTTAGCAAGAAGATTTTTATTGTTGAATTTAATATAATATACAGTCGACTCTTTGTCTCTGTAATTTAGCTGAATTAAAACGATTAAAACGCTTACTATAGTATTTATTTAGTTATAGACAGATCCCCCCACATTAAAATTCATAATTATAAATGAAGGCAAATGTCAACAAAACACTCAACTCTTGATATAACTTCCCTTATGTAATTGATTAAATTCCTAGAATTTTTCTCAGCTCTATTCGTTAATGAAGTGGACCGTGACCTCGGAGAGGGAGATTTGTCTCTCCCTGCCCCTTGGACGTCGTGATCTCCATAGATCTATTCTCAGTAGCGCAGCCCGTTTACGTTTCAAAACATTACCGCTAATCCATTTACAGCCATGCCCGAAACCGAAGGCAAATCAAGAGTTGAATGCACTCTTTAGATACAAAGGTAATATTTACCAATTATATAGAAAATTTATCGGCATGCGTAATTCAGCAGGAGTTGAATTAAGGGGTTAGTACCAAAGTTTTCACCTTTTTTTTAAGAATTTTTTTTTCAAATTAAAATTTATATTACAAATTCTAACTTTTTACACATGAATAAAGATATAAAAAACTATTACAAATTTTTTTTTTTTTTATTTTTAATGAGAAATCTGGCTGGTATGGCTGCCTGAAGTTACCCATTTTAAATCAAGTTTGGAGTCTCGGAAACACAAAAATCAATGAGATTTATAAAGAATAGGCTTGTCGCTATCGCATGAACTAGGATGGTTGAAATCCAAAAAAAATGCATTCAAAATGGCTGACTTGAAATTTTTTCACCTTTTTTTTATCGTAAATCTACACATGTGTAGAATAACATATCCAAATTTCAGCTCGATCGATCCAATAGTTTTTTCTCAATCATGGCGACCAGGTTGAAAAACGCGTTTAATGTTTTTATTCTAAAATACAGGGTGATACATTTTAATCTATAAGTATCTTCTAAAATACTTTATCTATGAAAGAATGGTTTAGACAAAAGTTGACCATTAATTTTGACCTTGAGTTAAATTTTCAAGGTTATTTCAAGGTCAAGACGATTTTTTAATGTGAACCCCTATATTTTTAACTTACGTTGTTTTGCGTTTTTCGACCTGTTCTCCATATTTTTGACCAAAATAACGATTAACCCAACAATTCCACATATATTTATTATAAGAATTTTCACTTTTTAGAAAATCGATTTTTCAAAAATTTTCTTTGGTACTAACCCCTTAATAGCTTTTCTGAGCAAGACTCGTATGATTATCTGATGAGCCTGAAATCCATTAACCCTCATCAGTTCTAAGTGTCAAATTTACACTATTTTCAATATTATTTTCAATATTATATTCAATATAATTCATAATTATTTGGTTAATGAATAGAACATGTTTCTTTTGCAGAAAAATGTAGAATAGGCATTATAATATTATATGCAATTCTGATTATAAACGGCAGTGCTGTGGGTGAACATTAGTGAACATGAATGAAGAACAGGAAGGTTGAGGACAAATAGAGCAGGCGGGACCTAACAGTCAGTTTAGTCTATCAGAACTGTTGGTGTGTACAGTCAATTCTATAGTTAAGCCGCAAAAGTTACAAATGTAAATCTGCCCACATCACAGTACCGCACCCCTTTTAACTGCCTTGATGCAGCTAGCTAGAACTAACTGGGTGATTGCTAGGATCTTCCATAAATAAATGCATGAGCGTCCACCACAAATGTGTGAGCATAGCCAGACAAATTGGCAACAAAGTACATGCAACAGTCTATTCAACGTTACATATATAAGTATTAGATGTTGGACAGATTTTTAAACGTCAAGCATTATAACCCGCCAATCCTCATATTGTTACTAACCTGAAATTCAGTAGCGTAATTATAATTATAAATCTTCAAAGAGGACCCCGAAAAACATTTTTAATCCACTCATAAAAATTATTGCTCTATTTCCACATGGTAATTTGCATCTTTCTATTGACCATATAAAGAAAAGTTACTATTATATTTAATGCAACACGAAACACTAGTTTCGGAGAACAAAATTAGAAGTTTAACAATAAAAAAATATTAACAATCGTAGGACTTATGGTCCTTCCTCCGAAAAGCCTTTTTTTGAAGACGCTAGCGGTGAACGTGATTGAAAGCGAACCGCTGATCCGAACTCAAAAAAATCATCAAATTATTGAACAAGAATGTCATTCGGTGTACTTGAACGATTTTTTTACCAAAAAAAAATTTTTTTTCAATACAAGAACCATTTAAAAAAAAAATGGATTTTTGAGGTGTTGAAAATTTCGAACAAATACTTATTTAAAAGAATCGCACATTTTTTTATGAAAAAGGAATCGTTCAAGTACACGAGATTGTAAATATCAACAATTTAAAAAAAAATCATGCAGATCGGTTGAAAAGTTTTCGAGTTATCACGTTCACGGCGACGGTACTTTTCAAAAAAACTCCATTCTGAGATAATTGCGATTAAAGTTTTGTGTTCAGCGATCGAGACACGCTGCGAACGCACTGCGAACGGCTGTAATTTATGATCTAGTGCTCCGATCTGAATGAAATTCCGCACAAATATTTTTGAAAGCATGTACTTTCAGAATATGCAATAAAAAATTTTTCGATTTTTTGAGCCTCAACTTTGTATATAACCCTTTAAGTTGAGTTATTCTTCAGTCTGAGACGAGATTTATCTTTTTCTTCAATCTCTTGGAATAATTATTAATTAATATTTTTATTATTAATCACTCAAAGAAAATGTGGGCGTCAAATCCTACATGGCATGAATCAATCTGAAATACTCAGCAAAATGAACTACAAATAATTACCCCTTAACATTTTGGCTAGCTCAACCCTTCTCTGGAAAATGGTAGAGGGACTGGTTCTTTTTTTTAAATTAAATTATTTAACTACATCAAAGAAACTTCAATGGGAATTATTCAAATTTATTTATGAAAATAAATGGAATAATATTCCTAGTTACTAATAGACAATTGGTGACATTTAGGTTAAACCACAAAAGCCAGGGAACTGGGTATTTAAGTAAAAAGCTAGAAATTAAAATATCAGGAACACCAAATCAAATACAATAATACTTTTTTTCAACAAAAATAGATTAAATGCAAAATTTCACGAGGAGACAATTATCGGAGCTGCTTATCCGGAGACCACAGAACGAAAGATGACTAGAAAGCGATGTTCATGTTTTCTTCTTTGGCAACGGGCTCAATTTTAAGACCAGGAGGAAGCCAAGTCACAAGTGACAAGATTCTCGAGAGTCGGAGACTTGGCAGCAACGGGTGAACAAGCCTAGGCATCAGAAGGTATCCGCAAGGACACAATTGACGGAAGAGTCGCCAACACGACTATAAAGGGACCTCTGCTCACGAAGTAAAGCCCTATCGGGCAGTTCCATGAGCAGATTCATAGGTCAAGGAAACGGAGGTTTTAGGTTTATTCGGTATGTCCAGACCCGTCCTGGGGTGCGATTCTGTAATTTCACTTTCACTTTCACCTCACTTTACGTCGTGAATTCACAAATGCAAAATTGAAAAAAAAAAAATTGAAATCCGCCGTGAATTTTGACAAGACCTGAAGTGAGGTGAAACTGAAAGTGAAATTACAGAATCGCACCCCTGGAAGAGTCCGGAACAATGTCTATAAAAGATTAGCCTTTTTTTCCTTCGGTTAAAAAAAAAAAAAAAAAAAACTAAAGGACTGTGAAGTAGATTTATTGTTAATAGACTAAAAGGTACAGGAGCGTAATTAAGTGAATTCAGGGCCCAGACTATGAATTATTCATTGAGAATTAGGATTTCATAGTTCAACCAATTAAGTTCAAAAGATGTTGAATTATTGTCTAAGATGTCCTCTCTGGTATATTTAACCAACAAAGCAATACTTGCGATTCTAGTATAATATCCAAATCCAAATATCAAAAATGCTGTCAGTGATATCCAGGCTTGTAGCATAGAGGTCTCACTCGCGTTGCCGGGGATCGACAATAAACCTTCTCAAATAATGAGATTAAGAAATCCACTCCTAGGTGAATGTGTTATTAGGTATTTCCAGTTGGTAAATAGCACAAATCCTAATATAAAAAAAAAATTAAAAAATAAAATAAAATAAAATGATTCAATAAGAGATGGGGTATGGCTAGAAGAAATGGAATAGGATGGTGCTCTGCAGTAAGGTTGGTGGGAAATTCAAATAGGTTGAGTTCATCCAAATCACATAAAGCGTCCCAAATGTTCCTTAAAGTCTCTCAGTGATTCAAAAGGTTAGTTGGAAAGTGATGTTGATTCCGGGTCTCAGCGAATTATATATATAAAAATGGAAAACAGATAAAATCAATTCTTAAACTTAAATTAACTTAATACAATAAACTCCAGTCTTGGAAAACCATGTGATCTCCGGATGTTGTAGCTAAATATCAATTCCTACTTTTCCTGATTAATGAAATCAAAATCTTTGAACCATTAAAATTCTGAATAATTATTTAACTTGTAACCTGCATTAAGATGCAACGACGTCACAAGTCACAATTTATGATCTTTCTCAAACCCCTTCTGAAATAACATCGTCTTATGGGAATTGATATTATGGGAATTGGTATACGAATTTATGCTACAACATCTGAAAATTCGATGATTGTCTCCGATTGGACTGAGATTTGATGTTAGGACAATTCCTAGGGCTGTGTAATCCGAATGATAGTGCAAATTAAGTCCGTCATCGAAATACCAATAGTTAATTGTATTCACAAGGCACGTTATGTCCTTTAGAGCGGATAATTATCGCTCGCACACGTTTCTATCGCATTACGTAGCTGCGGGCAAATCCAACTTTAGTTTATGAATGTGATGTTGACCGTACTATGTACTTTGCTTCTAATCTATCGAATACAATACGACGAAAATTCTACCTTGTACATTATTTGTAACTTCTATTCCCATAATCATTAAAACGATAGTATAATGTCTGCAAAGTTATAACATTTTAGAGCTGCTATTATAGTTATTAACTAAAAACAAGTCGAGATGCACGGAAGTAGATCAAATTTATCTTATATTCTGAACTTTAAACTTTAGAAATGTATTATGTCTTGAATTTAAATATATTTAGAAAGATATAATTTTATTTTCCTATATATTTTTCAATAATAGAATAAGAGTAGCGATTGGCCAAGTTGATGTCACATTCTGTGGTAATCATATGATTAGACGCTCCTGATCGATCATTGCTCAGTGACGCGGTATGTTACCAGGTTGAACATGTCAGTTGACATGGCATGTGTGCACGGAAGCATCCCGGAAAATCGCGCACATTAGCGACACTCTGTCACCACGGTCACTCTTGTCAGCATCACGCCTGAAACACTTAACGAGGCTGGGGCAACGGCAACAATGCATTTGCACGTTTCTAATTATAATACTCAAGTGAACTCCAAAACGACGAATTTCAGAGGATTTCTCTCTCATCAAATTCATCAAATTAACAATCATGTACATTCAGTTTCCTACAACAAGAGACAAGAGACACAACTCATACTTAAATTTTCTATAAAACTATTTTTAAATAACTCTACAACTACACTCTTTTAGAGAAAATAGTATAGTTCTCAAAAGTCGCTGAATAGAGACTTTCTTCCTATTTTTTTCCTATAAGGCTATTTTTAAATAATTCTAAGACTCAGTGAAAAAAAAAAAGGAATGAAAGTTTTTGAACCCACCAGTTTTGAGTTCAATTAGTATCAGTTATTAGTCTTAAGCTCACAAGAATCCAAATTAAAAAATTATGTACAAAATATAAATAAATTATTTTTTCGACATATGAAGGGTGGAAATCCAAAAGTAGGGTAGACTGGGTACGGTTGAAACATTTTAGCGTTTATCGTCTATAGCATCGGGATTAGTTAAGCGAGCGATGACGGAAATATATTAAATAAAAGA
>CAJFCP010000543.1:130920-141398 GCA_904066005.1 Synergus itoensis | reverse complement strand
TGTCGATTAAACAAATCATAATTAACTTTCAATACTGTTTTTTTAATTTGAGCATAGTATGCCAACTAAAACTAAACCAGTAACAAGCAAAATAATCAACAAAGAAATCGAATTTTAATTCGACACTGTTTCCTTATAAAATAGGTTTTCAGAAATACAAGAGCATTAACAGCATCATCTGATAGGCGATTTCTTATTTTACTGATAATGTTTCCCAATAACGAGAAAACACGCTCATTCTCTGTCGATGTTGGCTTAATAGTCATTACGGAATTGATTTCTCGAGTTTTCGAGGCGTTGCATTTTTTTTCCCCGTCTCGACTAAAGACAAATTTCTCGAGAATTCTCGCCTCGAGAATTCTCGAGCAGAAACCCTATTCGGGACGTAAAAAATGTATGAAGAAAATCGAACGCGAAGCGCGAGTGTCATGATGAGAGTTATTAATTCATTAATGCTGATAGATCCTTGAGTAAATTTACGGCAGATTAAGCCTTAAATATAGTCCAGGCATTAAGTGTTTAAAAAAGGGCCTAGATGGAAAGTTTAGGGGGAATTTTTTTCCTTGGGTATTTTTATATATTTTTAAGTGCTCTTTCCAAACTTAGACTTTGCGACCAAAAAATTTTTCGTGGAAACGCCGCCGTCTTGGAAAATACATAAACGTTGAAAATGGGTTTTTCGAAAATAACTTTTTTCTGGTACGCTTTTTTGCAAAAATAGTTATGTAATAAATTAAACTGGAGAATATTTCCTACAATTTTGGTTCTTATAATTTTTTTGATAAAAGCAACCCGTTCTGCGTAAGAGCGCTACAAAGATTCGACAAAGATTTTATTCAAAATCACGTGTCAGGCGAACAATACTCATTTTCTATGTTCTTCAGTGAAAATCTCATTTCTTATATAATGGCTTCTGAAGAAAAAGAGTGTTTTATTTGCAAAAATTCTCTAAGTGAAGGTGGTGTGTCTGTGGTGAAGGAGATACGATTGGAGACATTTCGTCAGTCAAACATCAAATGAAGGAATGGTAAAGGAATGTTCTTCAAGAGTAAAACTTCGATTACGCTTCACGACAAATGTCGGAAGAACTATAATAAGGAAAAACGAATCTTGGCATCTCTACGTCGAAGAAGTAGCGATTCTTCTTCTTCTTCTCAATCAAATCTGCGGTCAGGTACTCTATGTTTGCATAAAGTGCAACAGTACTTGCGAAAAAATTTTCGAAAGAATGGAATACAGCAAAGTAAATGAGAAAGATATTGACCCTTAATTTTAACGCAGCATTTTGTAGTCAATAGAGACTTAAATTCAGTTCAACTTTATTCCTTGAACTTAATTCTTAATTAATTCGTAATTCGAACTGTCAGGATCCTCTACCTCTTCGTGGTGTGGAATTCAGTATTGTTCGCCTGACACGTCATGGAGTAATATTTGCAGCGCTTGTACGTGGAAGGGGTTGATTTTGTAAAAAAAAATTTATTTGTAAAGTTTAATCGAAAGTACAATTTTATATTGTTATACAACAATTTTAGCCATATAATCAACCAAAAGTTCTAAAAGCTCATTTTTGACGTAATTTTGCCCATCTAGTGACGCTAGTGGTAACTTTGAAGCACTCGTACACGGGAAGGGTTGCTTTTATCAAAGAAATGATAACACCTAAATTGTAAAAAATATTCTCTAGTTTAATTGTTACATAACTATTTTTGCAAAAAGCGCACCAGAAAAGAGTTATTTTCAAAAAACCCATTTTCAACCCCTATTTTCGAATATGGCGGCGTTTCCACAAAGAATTCTTGGTCGCAAAATGAAAATTCGGAAAGAGCACTCAAAAATGTATAAAAATACCCTAGGAAAAAAACTCCCCCTAAACTTTCCACCTAGAGTCACCTAGTGTCTGAATGTCTGAACTAATAAGTATTTAAAATGAAATACAAATTTAAAATTATTATAGAAGATGATATAATTATTACGAAGAAGATATAACATTGAGCGCAAAGCACGCAATCGACATATTTCGAAGCGTGATGACCAAATTGCGCGCCGTAGGCAAATTTTTTTGCTTGAAATTCTCATGCAAGTTATATTTTCATCCCCCGTGATGATTTTTTACAGAATGTCAGAATGGAAGGTTAAGTTCGCTTAAGTCATTTGGGACCCATTTTCCTAACTTTAGAATTTTCCCCATTCCATCTAACCTTTTGGAAAAAGTTGTTCGATCAACTCCCAGTTGGGCTGTAAATTCTTCTTGAGTCGGCTACCGAAACTTGTTTAGGCTCTTCACAAAACGCATGTTCACTGAGATCGAAATAATTTTCCTTAAAATATTTTATTCAATATTTACACAATTCGTAGGACACAATATTCTCCCTGAGCACAAAACAAATTGATTCACACACTGTGGCATCATTTCTTATTTGTTGGTATTCGTGAAGAATGTATTGTCGAATATGAAGTTTATTGTGTCTTGAACACAGCAAGATATACGCTTAAAAACCAAAAAGAACGTTAAAATATTTTAATTTAAAATACGATTTTAATTCACACACATAATATTCTTTATTCTTTAATCTACTTTACTCTAAAGCATAATTCACCAACTGTAATAATGAGATTCTCGTCGAAAGTAGGGACTTTAATTTTTCTTGTTACTTTCTTAGTTTTTCTTCGAGTCTGGAAAAGAATCGTTTCTCGCAATCCTTAATACGCTCTCGTAGAAATTCTAGTCTAGGAACTTCCGGAAACAAACAGTGCAAAGAGCTGAGGCGGGGTTAGAATGTCGTAAACCTTTCTCCCTTTTCCAGCCTTTCGTTTACGTTGCTGGCAGTGAGAAGTGCACTTTCGAGTAAAATCGTACGCTCGCCTTCTGACGTGAAAGACCATACTAGTGGCCAAGGATCTAAGGCCAGTGCTGTTTTAACGGCGCTCGTGTTAATAATGTCGCTACATAAGTACTTTGCAAGTTCGCTGCTACATCGTTGGTGAGCCACATTCTCCAAAGTATCTCGTATAGTAATTACGAGACATAACCTTAAGTAGCCGTCATAAGGTCACCGCGTCACGTCGAGAATGAAACTCCTGCAGATTATAGGCGCCAGGGAACTTTGCGATTATCGACCGCATTCAATGTTTCACCGACAAATACTTGCTCAAATTTCTCGGAGACATAATCTGAAATTCTCCAAAATTTGAATAAAGCTCTTCTAATATCAGCTTCATTAATTTTTTCATATCTTACAGAAAGTTGTAGGCAAAGAAGTATGAAATGAACATCTAATTGTAAGTGATCACGGTAATATGGTTTCGCTATCATGGTGTACACCAAGAAAAATGGGAAATAAATAGACATTCATTATCAAAATTTTTCAAATATGATATCTGAAGGAAAGGTATCAGCGAATGGAAAAATCAGAGATGTTGCTTTGACAAGTTTACCTGAAGAATCGAGAAGACGGCTTAAAACAAGTCCTTAGACTCATAAAGGTCATAGCCAAATTGTTCTTTAATAAATTTCGACATCTATTCATCTGACAAAAAAAGGCGTGGTTGCTGACCATTGTCTGTGGGCAAGGATAATGGACGCGATTACAAGGTGTTTTAAAATAACAGAGGGCGAGATGGTTTGCAGGATAGCGGCTTTATATTTTATCTGTAACAAAAAATCAAAAGTGGTTTTATTAATAACATTATCTTTAATATTCCAAACCTATAAAACCAAAAAAAAGAGTCATTTTTACAAAAATAAGAAAGATTTTTAAAAATTGAACGTTTTTTGTTAATTAATTTGTTTAAATAAATTCTGTAATTTGCATTAAAAGGGCGAGATGGCTTGCAGGATAGCGGCTTTATATTTTATCTGTAACAAAAAAATCAAAAGTGGTTTTATTAATAACATTATTTTTAATACTCCAAACCTATAAAACCAAAAAAAGAGTCATTTTTACAAAAATAAGAAAGATTTTTAAAAATTGAACATTTTTTGTTAATTAATTTGTTTAAATAAATTCTGTAATTTGCATTAAAAAATCCCAACCATAGGTTTGGAGTATAGCTAGATGTTTCAAGAAGATCTTCACAAAATTTCAAAGCAATAGAACAATTATTTTTTGAGTTATCGTGCAAGCAGTGTGAAAAAATAGCGCTTCTAGAAAAACGCGTTTAAAGTTTTCGGAGCAAAAAAATCTTAATTTTTTCGACTTACCGATTAATCAGCCATTCCAGGAGCGTACATTAATCCTTCTGTCTCTTCGTATCACTCATCTTCAGCTGTTCTTTTCTGTTTCTGAAGTGTACGAGCTTCTTTTGAGACCAAAGATGCTTCCTTATTCTGCTTCTTCAATCGGCGCGGGCGTTTATTCGCGTAATAGCATAATTTATTCGCATAATAGCCTGCCATTTCAACACTAATAAAGATTTTGTTCTAAAATTTTGAGGAGACATTCTTGAGATGTTCTAGAACAAGTACACAAATTTTCAAATAATAATCGAAAAAAACAAATTTCGGGACCTTCCCCCCTTAAGAAAAATACTTTCTTTTTCCTGTAAAGAGATACAAACCCTAAGTCCTGCCATCGAGAAATGAGATGGGGATTTAAGTTATTCTGACAATTTTGTTGTAATTTTTTTTTTTTAATTTCATGGCCCAGAGCTTCAACACGCTTATGAGAATGGAGGATGAGGAATGATTCTGAATAAGAAGGAAGTGGGGTGTGGCTCTTGACCGGTGATAGTGATTTAGATGATTGGACGTGATTAAAAACCTATCTAGGGCACGTTACGGTTGGTCATTGATTATGGCGTGGGTAGTGGTATTGTGATAGTGGCTTTAGGGTGTTTTCAACATGGCTGTTGGCTAATCTTTGTGAGCGCATGTTTTGAATATTTTAGATGGCGCTTTTGCATGAATAATAAACTTGGTTTGTCTAGTAATCTTGATAAGGGAGCATGTTATAGATATTTCAAGTGTCTAGTTGATGCGTACTTGAGAAAAAAGTGAGAAGCTTCACAAGCTGAAAAAATATGTGCTAAAGAGGTATTTAAGATTCAATAATGTATTAGAGGAAAATAATAGTTCAATTAAAAATGAATTAAGTCTACAGTAGAGTACCATGAATTTATAAATCCATAAAAAAATTTTTACTTCAGAATGCACGCCAAGTTTCTCAGAATCGTAGTGGGCGTAAGTCAAGCAACTTTATGTACGAAAATGTCTCTTACATACGACGCCTTCAGCGACATGATTCAAGAATCCTATGTGCGAGTCTTGCTCACAAAGTTGGCCCATCTCCAAATGAACGATTAAGCAAAGGTGCAGAAATTGGTTATCTACAGAAAAAGAGAATTCTATTCACTGCACAATCTGTTCCGCATTTAACGCGGCTGTTTACTGCATATTCGAAGGTATTTATTTCTAAAATTAATTTCGGTATTAAAATTAAAGAAGAAACAACCTCCGAATGAATTAAATTAATTTCTATAAACAGATTCCTATTCTAAAAAAGACATGCATTTCAGACCATTTCATATTGAGTTCCTCATTATGCGTTATCTTTTAGCTAACTTCATGCGTAGTGCGCCAACCTTATTGGCCAATTCATATGGCGCGCGAATTTAAATTTTCATTTCAGTTTCTATAGACGAAACACGCGCACTCAAGCGCGCTCATAATCTCGTGTTAGTAAATAATAAACATTTGAAATTAAAAGAATATTTAATTAAAAGTAAGAGTTTAATTCGGACAGAGGTCCAGCTATGACAACTTTGATAAAATCTTACCAAGAATACTTCAAGACATGTGGTATTTTATTATTCAGGAAGCAGCAGGCTTTCAATTTCCTCTTATAGAAGCTTTATAACATTGAAAGTTAAAGCTGATTTTCTCGAATAAATTAAGTCATGTAAGTCCTGTAAAACAAAAGAATTTCCTTTCATTCGAGAGAAGAGATAGATTGTTTAAAACCTATATCGAATTCAATTTCAACAAAGGAATGTATTGAAAATTAATAACAACTCAATAAAATTCCACTCAAAACGCTTAAAAATGCATAAATAAAATTTAAAAATTCACTATTTTATATTATGATTATTATGAGATATTATGATTGAATATTATGAGTGATTATTTAAACGTCAATACATTTATTACTCCGAGTTATTACGCCTCATTGGGACTGTAAAGTTGAATTATTTACATATATGCATAAATCTTAGAATTTTAGAATATTATTTATCTCAAGGTGTGAACGTACTGCAGTCCAATTTAGAATGATAAATATGTCACGTAATGATCCCCGTGTGGAAATAGCCCCAGTTGGCCATAATACAACATGATTCCTGGTCTGGGACTGGTCAAGCCACTTTTTTTCCGGAAAGCCCAGCCGGGATATGGTCGGGTGCTAGTTGGGACACTTTTTTTCCAGAAAGCCCAGCCGAGATATAGTCAGGAGCTATTCAGGTATAATTTTATTCAAAAGCCCAGTCGAGAAATGATGAGAAGCAAGTTAGGTATATTTAAAATATTTAAATACTTCTTACATGCAGCTTTAAAAAATAAATTATTTTTATTTTAAAGCAAATACACTTCATTGAACTTTAAGCTAAATTTATAACTGTGGATCTTTGAGTCGAAATTTTAGCCCTATTTAAGACCTGCAAAGTTCCAAATAGAACCTACTTTAGACCTGCCTAACCCAGTAACCCTGTATGTCCTCTTTAGAACCCCGTTAGACCTACTTTAGCCCTCCTTAGAGCTTCCTATGATTCTCACTTACACATTTTTAAGACCTCTACAAGCCCTGCAGGCTCTCTTTAAGTTCTTCTAGGACCTCCTATAATTCTCACTTCCATATTTTTAAGAGCGCATGCGTTGTGATCGGCATCTAATTGATTTCTAATTTCTATTTGCGCGCAGATTAAAATGCTCAAAAATATTTATATTTATAAATATATTATAAATAAATAAATATATTATAAATAAAGTGCTTAAGAGAACGCGTTACTTACCATATGAGCAAATTTAGATAACCCGTGTTTTTTTCCACAATTTTTACTTTTTGAAAAAAATAATAGTGCATAATAATGAACACGGACGACTATGTACTATTATTAATTTTTCTAAAAAAAGTAAACATTGTTAGAAAAACCGTATTATATATAAATTTGCTTATATGATATATAATACATGCTCGTCAAAGTGTATCTACCTTTCCGAATCTGCGCATACGAATTGCGCACGCCGCATACAAAAAAAAGGTTTTTTTAGTCGCTTCACTATAACCGTTAAAGACGCGTCTTTCTAGCTAAAATTTCAGTTAGTAAAATATTTCGTCGTTTATTTTGAGATATGGCACCAGGACGTAAAAAAGTATACATGCTCTTATTTGGTGGGTGAATAGTGAATACAGAGATACGATCGAAGTGTCTCATTTTCCGTCAAATCAACGAAAAATAAATGGTGTTGCGACGCTTGTGTGGAAGAACCACAGAACTGGAGAAAAAACTAAATCGCAAGCTAAAATACTTGAAATCAGTGGTAAGTTTTTATATATTTGATATTCTTTCATCTTATGATTAAGTTGTGTATACATATATTTGTTAAAATGTACATACTCATATAAATGTGCTTTTCTTGTCACTCACTTGGACCCCCTCAATAGTAACCCCATACCTCCCTCAATAGTAACCATTCTGAGACCGGCATCTTTCTCAAATCGCATTTGATAACCACAGCGCATGCGTTGCGTGACATTTGAGAGAAGGCGATTTGGTTACTATGTATTGCGGGGGACGCTTTTCTGGATTTCGTTACTATTTCGTTACTCAAGAAGAATCAGCACATGTCCAATGTGATGAACTTCTCTGGAGAAAGAAATATGGAGATTGATAATGGAAGCATTAATGATTTATCTGTTGCTGCCGAGTTCAGTGTACGAAATGGACATCATTTTGAGTCTGGTATGTATAACAATCAAATAATATCACACGCAATGTCACAGTCTTCCCCATTTTTAAAGGAATTACCCTTTTTTTGAGTAATTCCCCTTTTTTCCGCTATTCTCAATCTTCCCTTTTTTCCCCTTTTTTAATTAAAAATTTTATTCTCATTCAATTTTCTAAATTTGCACGAAGCATATTAATTATTATTTTGTTCATAACGTAGACTAGAGTAATAGAATTTTGGTTCACTACAGTTTGGAAAAATGTAAATACCTTGAACTTTTAATGTAACTTGTAACTATTTTAAAAATCTAAGCGAAGTACGTTTAAGTGTTTTTAGCCCACAATGTTGCGAAACAGAAATATCTTTTAAAATACGATTTATACATATATGAGCATTTCTCTGTAAACTGGACAACTCATTGTCTCAGGCCAATATTGTATAAAGAAATCCAAATTATAAATGTTTCGTAAATAAATTTAAAAGATAATAACCTAATTTATCTCTGCTTGGCATACAATATTTTTTAAAATGAAGTTTATTGTTTCAAAATCTTTTTTATAAACCGCAAAAACAGTCCCCTGGCGTGTCACCGAAGCAGTACAGTCACTTCAGATTAATTTAATTTTGATAATAACTATTGGAATCAATCAAATTGTTTGATTTATTCTAACAATATTATTTCATTGTTAATAGGACATGTTTATTTTTTCTAAATATTATTTTATCATACTAAAAGAGTAAATTAAAGTTTGTCTTCGCATCTTGTAAACAGTCCCCTGTCTATTTTTGAAAATTACACACCACGTAGTCTAAAGATTAAACAAGGGCGGTGCTGCGTGCAACAAGAAGCATACGATCTGAAGTTTGCTCGGTTGCAGTCCACGGGGGTGAAACCAGTAAGGAAAGAACAAGCATCACGAGGAGGGTGAAGAGGGACATTATGGCCATGCTGAACTGCTGTGATCATTGAGGAACTATTTTCATATACACTCGAACCCCTCGAATTTCACGAAATCCAAACCAGAGGCCCCCTCAAATTTCACCAAATTCCTTTTTCTCTATAGTCACATTAATTGCGCATGCGTCATATCAATTGCCAATAGCAACCAATCAGATGCGCAGCGTCATGGCATGCGCAGTGGTATCATGTGCATACTGAGAAACCTGTCGATGAAAATCGAGGGAGGAATGTGGTGAAATTTGAGGGGTTGTGAAATTTGCGATGGTGAAATTCGAGTGGTTCGAGTGTAATTGATGAACGATCAGCGTAGTTTTGTTATTGGCATGACGAACATAACCCCCATAACCCTCTTTGCCGGGAAAGGACCGCGTCGTAAAGGAAAGTTAAAAGGTGTTTAACCTGTTTAATGTGAAGGAAAATATCAGGAAGAATTCTTAGGAGAAATCTCAGGAAGAATTGTGAAATTCCACAAATGGTAAGTACTTCATTTCTTTTTAAAATGTAAATTTGTAAGCTCCCTAACCGCGTCATGATGTACTAAATGAATGACATTGAAATTAATTTCTTTTTTGTTTTCTTATTTTTAAAGTAATTTTAATCTATTTCGTAAGAAAAAGTTGTTTTTGGTCAAATTTACAAAAAGTTGTATTTGAAAAATGTACAAAAAGTTGTATTATACGTCGAACAACGAATATAGAGTTGTTAATATTCTTTCGATACAGTGTGTATAGTTTAACTTGAAATATTTCGTTTTTTATCGCCAAAGATAATTATGTTTTCAATCATAAATATGGACTATGTTCGAAGTCGAATCAATTCGATCCGATCTAGTGCGTTTTCTATTTACGAGTATTTAATTTAAGTGTTCAACAAATAAGTACTTTCAGAGTTTAAAATTTTATTTCAAAGATATAAAAGATACTCAAAGAGAGAGAGATTGATCAAGATTGTAAAATGTAAAGAAAATTGTATTGTACGTATAGTTTAACTCGAAATGTTTCATGTTTTGCAGTGTTTCATTGCAGTATTTCAAAAATTATAATTAATGTTCACTTATGACTTGTTAAATAAATAATTTTAGAGTTTAAAAATGTTTTATAATTTAAAAGACAAATTTTCTCATTTTATTTCATTATTTTTATGGCAAAAAAAAAATATATGTACCAATTTGAATCTCGCACCAATATGGCCATGCAAAATCACTTGAAAAACTGAGCAACTTTTAACAGTTGCTCAACGATCACGGTGGTTTTGATGCTCTCGTATTTGCATTTGGTTTCACCCCCGTGGTTGCAGCCATTACCGTCAGGTCAAAATTTTTTTAGTACTGCACGAGCTTCTTCCCTTGGTGGAAGTCATGTCGTAACCTATCAGCTAACAGTCCCATGGAAAGGAAAATTTTTATTTATTTTTAACATACTATATTACATTAGATACTTCCCATCGTTATCATAGATAAATATTTTCTATATACATTAAAATAACATGACTTAATCACATTTTGTGTTACCTTTCAATGAAATCAAATAGAACAGTCCCCTGGCAACAGTCCCCTGCCCTTCAATAGGACAGGGGACT
>CAJFCP010000543.1:108084-125920 GCA_904066005.1 Synergus itoensis | reverse complement strand
GTCAAATTCTGAGGGTGGTACACTTGAGGAATAATGCCCCATATATATTAGATACATAAATAGATTCCATTTCTTATTTATTGTGCAATAAAAGATATTAAAGGATTTCTATTTTAACTTACTTTACTAATATGTAACTATTCACCTTATATTCTAAGATTATATTTACGACCATTTTCTAATAAATTAGGTGGAGTAATTGCATTTTAATATAGATTATTATAGATTAGATATATATTATTAGATATACAAATAATACAAGATATATTATTTGTAATTTTTCTACATATTCTTTGTAATTCGTGTAGAATTTGTAATATAATTATTGCTTTCATTTTTCCTTGAAAATAATAATGTTTTTCCATAATAAAGCAACGATTTAGGATATTTTTGCAAGTGTAGAGCTCAAAATCTTCTAACAAGAAGAGACTAGAAATGACGCCACATGACAAGATAACCGTTATCCAAGAATAAACACACGGATACCAAAAATGTAAGGCCAAAATTTAAAATATGAATATTGAAATAAAAAAACTGGTCATTTTTTATCAAAATGCTTATAAATAAAATTATTCACAAATTACATGATTAATTTTCGCAATTTTTTATCTGTTCATTAGTTACATCAATTGGTGTTTTGTTGTACAGTCTGTTCAACAAGAACGGGTACGCGATTTCTTCTACAGTTTAAGCTTAATCAACTGAATTTTTCTTGGGCCTGAAAGTACGTTTCGAGCACTACGACACAATATTTGTTTCGTCTCAGTTTAACGCGAACCGTCGTGCCGAGTAGATTTTCTTCGCTATGAATGCGCAATACGCCAAACGTTTTGAAGCGGTCTTTCTCTGCACACACGTGCGAGGACCGAAATTAAGCTACTTAGCGACTGCTAAAGTAATTAAAAGATCGAAGCATTTCGTGCAGAAGTGGGTGTAACGATATAAAGCAAAAGGGGCAGTGGATGATCTGCATGAAGGTGGAAAAAAGCAAGCGACAACGAAAAAGGAAGACAAGGCCATCGTTGCGCTGTTCAAGCGTAACTCGACACTATCGCTGCGTGCTGCGCAGACCAAGCTGGCTCAAAAGAATATACATGTAAGCCTAAACACGATAAAGAACCTTTTGGTTGAGGCTGAAATCAAGTGGCATAGTACAAGGTTAAAACCCTTACTTTCAGAAGCTCAGATAGAAAAACGGATGGAGTGGGCTACCGAAAACATCGATCGCGATTTCTCTAACGTAGTGTTTTCTGATGAAGCATCATTTTGGGCATGGCATCCTATCAAACGAGCTTGGTCAGCCCCCGGTAGTCGTTTGCTTCAGCGCACCGTTAAACATCCGATGAAGCTGCATGTCTGGGGATGCTTCAATGAGCGCGGATTCGGATGTTTGGAATTGTTCACAGACAATCTAAATGCCCAAAAAATGATCAAAATTTATCAGCGTGGTCTGTTAAGGTCAGCAAAGAAGTGATTTAGTGCTAACAATGAAAAATGGATCTTGCAGGAGGACAATGACTCGAAACACCGGAGCCGTCTCTGTCAAGAATGGAAATCTGAAAATGGCATCGAGACGATGGACTGGCCATCATACTCTCCAGATGCCAACCCGATTGAAAACGTTTGGGGTTACATCAAGGGGAGGCTTGCAGGAAAACGTGTCTTCACACTGACACAGCTATCTCGCAAGATCAAGGAGATCTGGCGCTCTTTACCTGCACAGTATACTCAAAATCTGGTGGCAAGAATGCCGAAAAGATGCCAAACTATTATAGATAACAATGGAGACTGGACCGCGTATTAGGTAAGTGCGACGTAGTGCTTGAAATTTACTTTCAGGCCCAAAAAGAATTCAGTTAATTAAGCTTAAACTGTAGAAGAAATCGCGTACCCGTTCTTGTTGAACAGACTGTAACAAAACAATGTTGTTTTGATAATGATAAACACTAATTGTAGTAACTTTATAAACAGATAAAAAATTGCGAAAATTAATCACTCAACTTCTGAATAATTTTATTTCTAAACATTGTTGTAAAAAGCGACCATAGTTTTTTATTAAAATATTTATATTTTTAATTTTGGCCATATATTTTTGGTATGCGTTTGTTTATTCTGGGATAACTGTTATTTTTCCATGCGTGACGTCATTTCTCGTCTGGGACAGTATCCAGAGCTACAGTAGGTCCTAGAAAGGGGGCATAGGAGGTCTAAAAGAGGGCTTAAATTAAGCCCTCTTTAGGCCCTGCTAGGTGGTAAAATTGGATTTATGTGCCTCTTAGCACGGCTAAAAGTGGGCCTAATTCTAATGAAAATTAAACCCTCTACAGGTACTCCTAAGACCTATTAAGCCCTACAATTAAAGGTCTAAAGTAGGACTAAAATTTCGACTCGGATATCTACATATCTTCGACGTAATTGTTCATTTGTAAATGGCCCATAAGAGAAGTTTGCACAGCTTGAGAAGCAAACGAGGGGGTTGCAATGGCCGAAGCGTGACTGTTATCACCGCACGATGGGGTCGGAATTAAGGGTTATATAGTGCCGGCGTTAATTATAATTAATTAATACTACATCCTTCTGAATAGTGGCGACGATTAAATCGATCGCTGAAGGGTTCGTGATTGGTCCACTCTTGGTTCTAATAGACCTTGCTTCATGTTCCTGATTCGTGGTTTAAATCGATCTCACGCTTAATGGCGTCGTTTCGGGCAAATCGTTCCACACAGTTACGCAAATTTTGTCAAAGATGTAAAACTTTTTATTCATACTTTAGGTCACTTGGTTTTGAGCTACGAAAGGTACAAACTGATAAAAATATAAAATAAAAAAAGGCAAACTGATACTACAAGATTTATGAATTTTAATTGAAAAGCATAAAAGTTTTTAAAAAAGGAAATTGAGTCATCATAAAGGCAGCTAATTAAATTAAAAATCGAAACATTACAATCCGTGGCCATATTATTAGACCAAAGCCAAGAAATTAGTATTTCACATTATTTTTATTGTTTTAATGTAAGGCCGTTAGCATACCATAACAGTAATTGTATTTTTATACTTATAGTAACATTATACGTAATTCTTGAAAGACTTATCTCGTTTAAACTTAGATGGCATCAGTTTTTACACGAAAACGTCAAATAAACATATAGGGGTAATCGGTACAATGATTGGCAGTTTACGAGAGGCAGCACCAATCTTACTCGCTTAAAAAATCCAATATTGTATAAATGGGTGTACATTTTGATTATTCTAAAAAGGAAACTTTAATTATTGAAATGTTATGAAGTTTATGTCGAAATTTAGAGTGTTCAAAGAGAATTCAACAAAAAATGTTAAATATGAACGAAAGTACAGTCATTGGCAATAGTTGTCACCGTCATTGGCCATGTTCGTGATAGTCATTGGCCATTACTGACTTATTAATAAATTTTGATGAATTTATTCAACAGCATAATCGAAAAAGCATGAATATAATATTTATTGAACTTATTGTCACAATATAGGAATATAATTTATTTTATATCGAACTAATATCAATGTATATTGAAATATTCATAACTTAAACGACAAATATTCAAGGCAGTTTCAAACTAGTTTATCACAAATTTTTATGTTAGCGTAATGCATAAAAAACATTGAAGGTTAGTGTTTTACTTTCTTGATTTCACCCTTACTTTCGTCAAAAGTATTGCTTTTAAAGTCAAAAGTATTGCCTGAAATATATTTCAAGTATGTAAAGTCCATTTTTATATGACATTTGATACATTTACCGCAAAAATTGAAATTGATAAATGATCAAAAACATATGATATTTTAATTGCATACTTGAAAAATTAATTATTTAACAAATAAAATTAATGCTAGCAATAAAAATGAAGACTTACCATTATCCTCAACAACAACGCAAGTTCAATTATTTCAGTGCCAATGACTACCGAAACAATAACATAACCTCAGATACAGAGATTGGCCGAACGGCCAATCACTGTGGTCAGCACGTATTCGCGATATAGTAGTTGGCAACTCTAATTATTTATAAAATATCTTGATTTCAAGCAAAAAAAACATTTATCTATGACGTTAAACTTCTATTAATTTATTATAAAACATTATATTCGGGTTATGTTTTTTAAAATTTCTCTGAAATGTCATGAAACACTACGTCTGTACTACGACTTTTCGATCAATGTACGTGATTTTCACGGTAATCTCAGTAGGGTCATATTTCTTGTTAGTGTAAATATACTTAATATGCATGATGAAATTATGTTTTAATAGTTTCTAAAACCTCAGAGTTTGAGGTATTAAATGATATCTTTGTAAGTAACATAAAACGTATAGATTTTTTGTAATTTATCTAAATACAATACGCTGGCCAATGACTGTGGGGGGGCCAACAACTGTACCGATTACCCCTAAACGTCGAATACAGTGGACTGGTTCCATTGAGTACAATCCACGGTTCATTATAATAAAACAAGTAATAACATAGTGCTTCAAAATCGCGTAAAGTGAGTTCATTGTTGATACATTAACATTTAGCTAAAAATATTTAACAGAAAAAATTAATAAAACGTGTATAAAAATTAAAGTGTATTGTAATTGAAATTTCGAAAAAGTGATTTTTCAGCTTTGGACTAATAATATGGCCAGGGACTGTAGCCTGTAATTTTTAATTTAGGAAAAAAAAACTTTGCATCTTCAATTTCATAGTCTTTGATCAAAACTAGAATTTTGCAATTGAGTTTCAAATAACTTACTACAGAATATAAATATAACTATTACAGTCGCATTTTGTTTCAAATATTCATAAACGACCCTTTGAAATAAAGATCAAAATTTCCATTCCACGCTATTTCGAAAAGTTAGCTATTCATCATGTATGATTCATGTTCATATTCGCTCTCTTTAAAGAATTGGACGATCACAAAGGTATAAACGCAAAATAAATTTCCGTAGAATTTCACATTTCCTTTCTCATTTTTTATTTGTATTTAATTCGAGCAGTAAACGCGTCTATCATGATTGTTTTGAATTCTATGAAGATGGACATATTTTTGATTAATTTAAATCCTTCTGATCTGTTTATAAAATTTGTGCACTCTCTCTCTCTCTCTCTCTCTCTCTCAAGAGCATGTGATAATTACTGTAAGAGAAAATTTAGTTTCGCCAACTTAATCCTCGCAATAATAAATATTTTTTAGTAAAACTAGGCCATTTACGTCCGTTTCTTATAATAAAGACGGAGGTAAACGGTAAATTTTTATTTAAAAAATGTATATTATTGCAAAATAAAATTTGGCTGGACGTAACTGATCTTAGGATTAAGAATCACATTCCTTTAAATTGTTTCAATTCCATTTTTGACCGTAATTATAATCCTTAAGGTAAATAATCACACCTACCTAACAATATAACAATTACATACAATAATTGTATATGCGCACTC
The DNA here is from genome assembly GCA_904066005.1 of Synergus itoensis. Taxonomy (NCBI): domain Eukaryota; kingdom Metazoa; phylum Arthropoda; class Insecta; order Hymenoptera; family Cynipidae; genus Synergus; species Synergus itoensis. The sequence continues at coordinate 120,471 of CAJFCP010000543.1, read as the reverse complement.
AATATAATTTTTAAAGGGCGCCAGCCATCCTTTGTTACCGTCGCAATTCTTCCATTGACATCATTCCCCTAAAATTCAGCCCACCCAACTATAACGTGACTCGACTATCATACACCCCTCCCTCTTTCACACTTGATTTTACCCTAAATTAGTTATGAGATGAGAACAATTTTGATTATTATAATTCTTTTTTAACTAATTTTATATATATTTTAGGAAAAATTCTGTAAAAACCTAATTAATTTTGTAGCTTATAAATTAGTTTTCTTAACCTATATCACATATATTATCTTAGCCTAGGATACTTTAGCTATTGCTGTGAATATAATGTGGTGTTTAACTACTTTGTAGTATATGTTGTGGAAGCTTATATTTAACCTTAAATGGCGCGTTTGTGTAAGTTAGTTTGGACGTATCCTTTAATATTTCAAGAGCAGAGAGATGATTTTCGTAGAAATCTTTTGTTATTATATATATTTCTTCTTTGATAGTGTTATAATTGAGTTCGGAGTGAAGCTCCTTAATTTTTATTTGCCTTTCAGCGTCTATGGCCATTCTCAAACATTTATTTTGTAATTTTTGCAGATATTCTATGTTAGTTTTACAAGTATTGCTCCATATTGGAGCCGCATATAACATTATTGGCCTTATTACTGTTTTATATATCATTAGTTTATTGTAGGTACTCATTTTGCTTTTTGCACATATCATAGAATATAGCGCACCTATCACAGCTCCTACCTTCCCTCTTATTGCACTGATATGTATTACCAATCTGAGCCGAGCGCGGCCTTTTAAGGCCCAAGGGCTGAGTGGGAGGCCGTGAGTGAGGGTACAGCCGGATGGAGGGAGATGCGCGAGATACATTTTCTCGATCGCCGCGCTTGTTCGCATCCCCGCTCTGCTGCATTCGCGGTCTAAGTGGAAAGTGTTTTCGCCACGCGGTAGTCAGACATAAGTCTGAGTACTTCGATGCGAAGATTTTTTTCCGTTTCCCCTAAACTATTTTATTTCTATTCTTATTCTATTTTCTAAAATTTATTTAAGTTGGTTTCCGAGTTAGCTATGCCATTTGGTTTATGCACATGGGCGTATATCAACGTAACAACTATTTTAGATGTTTTGATTTTCGACACCTGGTGTGTCAACGAATTATTTCTCTAAAAATAAAGGTGACCTTCTTTGGACAAAGCGCTGAGATGAAACAAGGGGTCTAACGGCTTACTGCTTCCTAGAAATGTGTACACGTGCCATTTCTCTCGTCCGCAGAGTCCGTTAACCAAGGGCGCGCATCTGATTGGTTTTAGCCCTCATGGCAACAGACAATCACGTTGCGCGTCCCCTCCACCAGCCTCTCAGACGGAAATAACAAATACGGCGTTTAGTTTAAAAAAAGTAGTTTAAACCAATTAGACAATTTAAGTTACGTGATAGTCTAGTCCACGGTCGTACATACAGGTCCGGAAACTCCGGTGGTGGGGGTTGAGTCGCGATTTGAAGCTTTTCGTATTTCAGAAAGTGGCCACCGCACGTGTGGCGCAGTGATCTTAAAGTAGCACGAAATTTAAATGTTCAATGAAGCCAATTCACTTGAAGTCAATTGTGAGCCAACTTGAAGCCAACTTCACAGGGGAAGGCTTTTCATTGAACATTTAAATTTCGCGCTACTTTAAGATCACTTCGCCACACGTGGGGTGGCTACTTTCTGAAATACGAAAAGCTTCAAAACACGACTCATCTTTACTACATCCCCTCCACTAGAGTTTCCGGACCTGTATGTACGACCGTGGACTAGTCTAGCATTGTTAAAACTGTCTGATCTATACTATCTATTAGGGTCTAAACAGAAACCTGTCAGAAGAGCTGGATTTACAAAGATGAACACGTTTTAGAATTCTAACAGATTATTCTAAGTGTCAAAGTAGGTTATTTCTTTTTGTGCTATTAGATTTTTTAGAGTAATAAATTAATTGCTTACATATATGTCTCGTTCTGCGAGGAAAGGGACCTTATGGTTAAAAATTCGATTTTCATTATTTTGATGCTATCGATAGTTTTTGAATTGCTCTTTCATATTAGACAAGAATTCAATTTCCATCTGTAAAATTGGAATAGTTATTAAGCGGCTCGATTCCGGAGCTTGCCCCCACTCTCTGAGTGCTTGACTTGGACCGTCTCTTAAATCGCTTCTACTGAAAAATTTGCCTGCTAACATTAAGGTCCCTTTCTGCGCGAAATGTCACATATTTCTACTGATTTCTACTATAGGTAAGTTAGTTTATAATTAAGTTTTACTTAATACAATTTTATACTTTTTATACTTTCAATACTTTTATACTTTTTGCATCCTCATAGAGGGAAGCTTTGTAGTGGTGTCAAAATCCAGTTTCCAAAAAAGGTTTTTTTTTAAACATATTTCTAGGGCAATATATCTAATATGATGTCCTGAAAAATTGTGAGGATGTATGTATGTATGTACGTACAATAGCGCTCAGAAGTATTTTGTAGATTATTTAATGTTAGAGCCTTGTGAAAATAGTATTATTGAGTATATAATTTTTGTAAGACTAAAATATGCCTTGCAAGTAATAAAAATTTTCATTTTCATGCTATTATATGTTACTTTTCTTCACTTGTATATATTTTTCAATTTTGTACTTAATTTCTAGAAAAATAAATTAATTACGTATCTACAAAATACTTTTGAGCGCTACTGTATGTGATAATTGGTACCAATTTGCAATTATTCTACCAATTATCCCGTCATATGGCGATACTTTCAGTGATTCCGTTTTACTTGTGTGATTAAAACGCAAGTGTAGAGAAACAGATGTGTGTCAAGACGTAGTGTGGCATTATTTCAGCATCAGTCTATCGAAATTACACATTTTGTCTACGATTTACATTTAAATAAATTAAAGGTTTCCATTCATTTTTTTATGATAAACCATATGTGATACACAGTCAACAAAACTAAGTACAAATTTATGTTTTTCAACTGATTGAATAAAAAATATTGGTGATGAGAAAGATGATGATGTAGCGTCACTTTTTCTTGGTGAATATTTTCCCGTGAAAGAAATTTTTTACAAATCAATATTTATATTTGTACAAATAATAGATGCCCGTTATCTCTGAACATTTTTTTAATATGAAAAAGATATGGCAGTATTATATTTTTACTTAAATAAATGAACTGTTAAGAGAAAATCACGGAAAAATAAAAAAAAAAATCCTGAAGCATCCTAATGATTATGTATGCAAAATCGCACCTTTTCTTTTAAAAATTGGTGATTTACTAAACTCATTCCCATCGAAGGGGAACTCCCCTTCAACGAATATAGCGTGCCAGATTTCCCAGGGTAGAATTATTCAGTACGGTCATGAACCTTCTATGGGCTTCACTCTTTTCTCCCCCTTTGAAATCCTTAAAACCACGTAGAAGGATCTCTTCTTACGGGCGAATAATGGTTGTCTACTATATTAAAAATTATGTTTTTGATGGATTTTTGGAATATTAAGCCTGTCAATGATTAATTTAATTTTATACTACAGCTACATTAATGACTTAACGGAAATTTTCTATGCCTGTAAACTGTAAGCAAATGCCGGTTTTTCATCTATAAAGAAAAAGGTTGTGTTACTTGGAGATCCTAATTTTGAAATTGCAATCAATTTTCATAAAGTTTTCCCATCCATGAACCAGTGAAAATAAGTTTCCCAGTCAAAGCAATTACATGTTATGACTCTTACAGGTAACTTTATACCTTAAGTGCAACAGTGTCACATTCCAGTATGAACCAGCGGTTCTTGTGACGAACGGAGTGATATAATATTGTGATGGGTAATATACATGGATATAGTTGTATGAATACAAGTGAATAAAATTTGAAATGTTAGAATATGAAAGGAAATAAAGTCTCTCGAGGAAGCTTCTACATTTCCTCCGAACCCATATTACACCATTGCAAGGTTTTGGAATAAGACTTTCCAGATGTTTGAATAATTCCATATATTCAGGACCGGCTGTAGACAAAATGACGCCCGGGGCGTTGGGTGCAAAAACCCCTTAACTCGAGTTAAGGGGTTTTTGCTGAAACCTACATATTCGCAATCCTTAACCTTTAGTTATTGTGTATATAAAATTTCTGGATAAAATATCAATATTTACTATCGATTTCGTGACTTAAAGTCAACTACGTTCGCGCGGGACTCGCGGAAGGGACTCGCGTGGCCGGCGCGCACGCTGATCACAATTATCTGTTGCTTTACTATTCGCACTGCTACCGGTAGATATTTCTCCTCATGCTTTTCGTATAAATATTTTGATTTTCGCAATGAACGAGTCAACAACAGAGAGTACTACGTCCAGTGCTTCGTAAAAAGAAAAAAAGAAACATTTCAGACCTAATAGTAATAGACAATAATATTAATAATTAATAATAATAATAAATAAATAGAAAAAGAAAAAAGCTCAAGGAAAAGGTTACGTGTCTGCGAAGACACATAAAACAGTTGATAGAAGAAAATTTCTATTCATTTCAATAAATTAGTAAGCTAAATCAATCATTAGATTGAATGTAAGCTGTTTCTTTTATTTTTTTTTCCTTGCAGACACTCATTTTCAGCAAAAACCTCTTAATTATAATTCATTATTTATTGTTAATTCAATAACTTATTTAAAATACTTAAACAATTGGAGTGCCTAGTTTCATTGTACTATAGTGGGAGAACGTTTTAAAACATATTTTATGACAGCATTTAATCTTCGTGATAAATTATGTACAAACATAATCTTTGATGGCGTTTTTTTCGAAACCACTTTTTTCGAGTTAAGGGTTTTTTGCATCTAACGTCTCATATATTCACAGAATGCAAAAAATATTTCATCAGCGGAATTCCAATTTTCGAAACAATAGCGCTCCATAACGCCTCAAAATTAAATTAAGCCTTAGCATTTCACATAAATCATAACAATTTGTAAATTCAATCGTGATTTGGTACAACTAGATGCGTTCCCAAGGAAAGTATTTAGATCCATCCACCCTCCTCATCCCTCTCTCTCCCTCACCCTCCCCATCTCCTCTCCTTACTCATCTCCCTCTCCCTTTCGCTCTCACACTCTATCACTATCCATCCTTTCTCTCGTATTGCAAAGTATTTTTTCAATATTTAACAACAATACTAAAAAGAATAAAGACAAATGTTATAAAAAGATATATTATAAGAAAAAACTTTTAGTACTCTCAAAGTTTACAATGTTGTAATCTGACGAAGAGGTCGAAATTTAATTGAACGATATACGAGGCGTCGTTCTAAATGATTGCAACCCACACTCATGCGAATAACCCTCATATAATTTTTTTCTTTAATACTTCAATACAGTTCTAAACTTATGGAGTAATGGTAATGATAATGTTGGAACCTTACCAGCAATCATGCTAAGAGCTTATTGTGCCATTCTCTTAACAAAGTGTAGCTAACTCTTGATTTCAGACCTCCTTAGGAAGCGTAGAATATCGCCAACTGGTAGCGACTTAATATCCTCACTTATGAAGTAAGCAGGTTAAGCAAATCAATAAATATATTCCTTCAATATAATGATACATGTATCAAAATTTCAAAAAAATAAAAAAGTTTATTCTAAACTTGTGACAAATCGTGATCGAACTTTTGATGAAAGTTTGATCATTCAATTCTATTCGATTTGCGCTCGTCACCACTTACAACCCTGCTGGAAGTAAAGGGATAGAAAGAGAGAAATTTAGAGATAGAACTTTTCTATCTCTTCTCAGTATCCATTTTGCATCCCCAAAACACTATCCCTTTCTATCCATCATTGTATCCCCGTGTCCGGTCATATATATTTCTCCCTATCCCTCAGTCTATCTCTTTCTGGTAATATCTATCTCTATTTCTGGTAACATCTATGTCTTAGTCTATTTATATGCATAAAAATTGTATTCCATTCTATCCCTAATTCTATCTCCCTTGCTAGAAATTTGTATCTCTTTCTATCCCCAAGGCTATCTCTCCCTTATTAACTTATTAATCTTTATATTTTAAACATGCATAATAATTTTATAACTACAATATCTTGTACATATATATTATTCTAATCATACCGCTAATGTATATAACGTTGAAAAATCCGCATCTATAGGGACGCAAACCTGCGTCTCTTTTCTATCCCTTATTATCTCTTGTCTATCTCCGCCTATCTCTTTCTATCGCCATCTAAAAACACATTAACACCTATCTCCACTTCTCTATCAATATTTCCTTGAGTCAATATGATTCCACTCCTTTATCTTTTAATCCGCTGTTCTCTACCTTATAGATGTATTTTATGTATTCATTTAAGCATAAATTGGGAGAATATATATAGCTCCTAAGGTCATGCCTCCAATATATGTATAATGTATATGCTCTCAATTACAAATAACTACTTTTTTTAAAACACAATAATTAAACCGAAATAAGATAAACAAGGACAAATTTGAATATAAAAGAGTTAAATTGAAACAGAGAAGAAAACTTTTCAAGAGATTGAAGCGAATTTTGATTGACAAGTAGAGAGAAAGGTATAGGTGATAATAGGAGAGAGATAGACATGAACAAATAAGTGCGGATTGAAAGAGGTAAGAGCGAATTGATATTGACGAGGGGATGGACAAAAAATAGAAAGAGATAGAGAATTGGGGATTGAAAGAGATAGGCGGAGATAGACAAGAGGTAGAAAGATATAGGCGGAGATAGACAAAAGATAGAAAGGGGTAGAAAAGAGGAGATTCAAAGAGATAAGCGTGGATGTGGATTGATATGGAAATAGAAAGAGATAGAGGGGATAGGCAAGAGATATAAGGAGATAAATAATCGTTATCGCTTTTTATCTCGAAGATAGGAGATAGAAAGGGATAGAATTTTTCTCTTTATTTCCAGCAGGGAAGTTCAATGTTTCTTATTGAGATTAAACTTCTTCGCACAGGTTTACTATTTTTACCGAAATTAATCATGTCTAAGGAACCCTAGACCAGCCTTTCGTTTGCTTTATCTTATGTCTTCATCTTACTGTCAGTAAGAAAATAAAAAATAGTAATTCAGAGAATTATAGAAAGTATCTTGAATATTTGGAAAAAAGAAACAACCATGAAGATTTTTAAAATTATTTATCACAAATTCAGTACAGAAAAGTTCCTTAAACAGATCTTCCTAATGAATATTTTTCAGCTTTAGATTAAAAAAACAATCGGTTAGAAGACTTCAGCGCTTTTCTCGTACATGACATTAACTTTGCTGAGTTTCTCCAGATACCAAATGTGCTTCAATGCACGCGGGAGGCGTTACCAAGACGAATAGCGACATACATCTGCCGTTTTCTCCTCGTTCACTCCTGCCTCGTGTATGCAAAACGTGTATACTGCATACCAAGAGCACCTTGGTATAATACTGACATCATCTACGTCGTTTACATTGGTGATCTTTGTACTCCTCCTGCCTTTACAATGGATCGCATTGAGATGGCTCGACAGCCTCAACAAACGTGACGTTGTTACCTTTAGAATGGTGTTGCACTTTCTAGTCATGTCTGTAAAGAATCCAGAACATGCCACTAGTTTTTAGAATGAGAATATCTTCATCATTACTGATACTTGTTTCAGAAATTCAAAATATTAACTGAAACAGAGGAACAGAAAGATGACAAGAGTAAAAATTTTCAACATATTTTCAAAATTGAGCAGCTACCAAAAATTTGAATCTGAATTGGGAGTATACACGATTGATTGGATTTCAATTAGACTGAATTTATGCTTTTGTCGAAGTAATAAACTGATTTTTTTTTATTATGTTACTATCTCTCTGAATTAACTATATAATCATTTTCTGTAGTAACCACTCTATTAAATGAATAGTTATCAAGTGATTTTATTAGTTTTTCAAGTGACGCCCTCTGGATAGTTTCGATAGAGTTATTTTATCGCTAAAAGTCCATTATCTTGCTTTTCTGTGCCCTTTAAAATTCTTTCAGAGCACTAGGTATATATAAGACAAACTGTGCATTACCCACATAATTTTAAATTTACACCCCGAGGCTAAGCGCAAGACAGTCGCTAAGAAGCAACAGGACGTGGAAATCCATTTCAAGGTGGTTAGTATGAAAATTGTTTTAACAAATAATTTTTTCTTCATATTTTCTGCATAAATTTCCTTTTATCTCCCTTTTTTATTCGCTTTCTAGTTTCCTTCGTTGCAGGGACGCAGCGAGCGTATTGAGCTAGGGGGGGGGGGTGAGATTGTCATAAATGCCGACTAAATAAGTGGGACTTGCCGACTGTGACTTCCCAGCGATTTTATTTTATACACATTTATGATTTAATTTATAATCGATATAATTTATGATCGAATTATATAATCGATATATAATTATTTAATATACTGTTACATCTAAAAATTATAACTCCTTTATCTTCCCTAATTTCCTCGTTTTGATTAACCCTCAGATGAAAGTTAATTCGGGATGAGGATACCCAACAGTTTAGCTAATTTAGAAATAAGACACAGGATTTAATCTTAATACAATGAGTTTTATTTGAAGGCAAATTGTTATAAAAGAAGAGATTTGTCAGAAGCAAAAACGAGTGAAGTTATAAGTACTTACAGTATTTTGCAGAAATCACGTCTTTAGTTCACACAAGGTTTGGATATACAGTCACATTATACAGTTCTTTTGGTTTACACGAGGTTTGGATATACAATCACGTTATATAGTTAGCGGCCCTCAAAACCACAGAAATTCTAGTCACCTTCTTTCAATCGATTTTTTTGCCGATTTGACCTTCAAATGTCCTTAAACTTGACGTGCTGGAGCCAACTGAACCCTGGATTCTGAATCAGCGCATCAAAATACATAAGAATATATAGGTCTCGTTCTTGGTACAGATCACTGTTTTTATTTTTGTTTGCCTGTCTTGACCTTGAAATGTCCTTGAGGATCATCTTCAAAAAAATATCGGATATCATATCTAAACGTAAAATTTCCCGCTCTTTCAGAATCTGCAGTAAAAAATTCACTTTTTTAACATTATACAAATTTGACCTTGAATTGACCTTGATGCAAACATGATGGAATCAAACGGATTCTAGAATCGGATTCAGCTTCCGTCAAAACCATAGAAATGATAGTCAGCTTCTGTCAATTGATTTTTTTGCCGATTTGACCTTCAAATGCCCTTAAATTTGACGTGATGGAGCAAAACGGGGTCCGGATTCGGATTCAGCGCGTCAAAATACATACGAATGTATAGGTCCGGTTCTTGATACAGACCACTTTTTTTTTGTGTGCCTGTGTTATTAACCGATTTAAAAAAAAAAAAGCTATAATTGTTCTTTATTAAATTCTCTATTAGATGAACTAAATTTTGGAAAAAAAAATTAAGATGTCTTTTTAAAACTAATAAAAAGGCGAAAATTTCAAATTTTCTCTTTACAATCCTAACAATCAGCCAATTTTCAATATTTTTTAAGTAAAAGTTAGTTCATCTAATAAAAATCGTGTAAATAACCTCAGCGACGAATCTCCAATGCATAAAAATCAGCGTCTTAATGTGATGGTTTCCTCTCTTTACAAACTGCTTATAAATTTAGGATATCAGTTTACTGCGCAGTTTAGGAGGGCGATTACGTAACTTTTCTCATCCGTTTTCACTTTCATTTTCAGTTTTTAATTTTGCACTGTTTGAATTTACATTTTTCCAAATATACGTGAATGTCAATTTTGACGTTTTAAACGTCACCAACGAAATGTAAACGGTTCTCTTATTTATTTTTTATTCGTAATTTTTATGAAAAACTTGAGTACTTTAAAAAGCGACATATAAATTGACATTTACGAGTCAATTGTTACTTCCTATTATAAAACTCAACTAAAGGGTACTCGGATTCAAAACTCTAATCTAAGAGTACAAGGCAAAGAGACGTTCCAAAGAAAATATCATGCCTATTAGAAAAATTTCTGTTTAATACAACAAACCAGCGAACGCACTCGCATCAAATAGAGTTTTGACTAAGGTCATAAGTTAGAACAGTCAAACTCTTTACCGCAAGTGTATCTCTAGCAGTCATGCAACCGTTTCTTTAAAAATATCTGCGACGCAATTTTTGTACCTACGCTCTATTCCTAGAGAAGATTTTGGACCACGTCGCTAAAACCTGATTTTCGCGGGGAGAGACGAGTAGAGGGAGAGACCCTCAGAGTACAAATCCCGAGTATAAATTTTTCGTCTTCATTCCGTCTTGATCCAAGACGTGTTCAAAACATAATCATGTCTTCAGTTATAGACTGAGTTAGATTTAGATGTCTTAAAGCCATAAAAAGCCATAAAAAAGGGCAGGCCGTAAAATTTGAGAAATTTTTTTTGCCAACCTTTGGCGAAACGAAATTAGTTCTTATGGTATTATAATTACCACAATCCCTTCTATTATTTAATTCTCATACAATAATAAATAATTCATTAAAATTTGTTAAAAATAAGTTTATTTTATATTTAAAGTGGGAGTAGCTCGACAAGACATGGTTAACGCGAAATGTAAATTGTCCAGGTCAAAAAAATACAAATTTTGGGACAAAATGTCGCAAATTATTCTCAACTTAGTATTCTTCACCCGCCCAAAATTTGTATTTTTTTGACCTGGACAATTTACGTTTCGCGTTGACCATGTCTTGTCGAGCTACTCCCACTTTAAATATAAAATAAACTTATTTTTAACAAATTTTAATGAATTATTTATTATTTATTTATTATTTTATTTTGGTTTTTGACCTGAAAAAGGGTCCTCTAAGGAGTCTCATATTGTATGATAGACTGAGCCAGACATCGATGTCTTAAGACGAAACCAAGACGAAATCTAGACAAAATCAAGACGAAACATTTTTACTCGGGAAAGCGGGTAAAATGACTAAAATGACGCAAAACTTCTGTTTGGAACGAGTCTGCAATTCACGACCATCAGTCTACTTTTTACAATCATCGAGTCTTGAATTATCTTCTAAACAGTGATCATCGAAAGTTTCGATTCGAAACCAAGGTCCAAGTTAGAAAGTACCCTTCAAATTGGAGAGTGAATGTATCCTCCAAATCGGACTTAGTCTCCAGAAGGCAAGATCCGCAATCAAATCAACAAAGAAACTTTGCGACAAGGAGATATACAATTAACTTTAATTAAAACTTAGGTAGATATAGTTCCATATTTCTTTTAAATATTTTCTCTTGAATATTAGATCCGAAAATTTATGTAATTGTTTCTTTTCAGACTGATCCAAGCTAATACAGAAGAGAGGATCAAATTTTTAATATATTTGTAACGAAGTTCATTTTTACTTATTTTATATGGTTTTGAGGTCGCTGAATCTGAATCCGTAGCCGGTTTTGCTACATCACGTCACATTTCGTCTCTAACCCGTCTATGAAAAGTGGTTATATTCTATGCTTCGATGTCGCTGAGTAGGAATCCGGAGTGGATGTGGAAAATCAATAATTTTATGTAAAACATGAATTTTTTCAAAGCAAAGTGTCCGTATCCTATATTTTTTAGGTCGCTGAGTACAAATTCTAAGTCCGTTCGGTACGACGCGACGGTCCCAGGATTTAATTTAACTTTGAATCCAACAGAGCAGACTCCACTCGTCGGAATTCTCATCAATAGAAAAATAACCGAATTTTCTTTTATTTCACCTAAAGAAAAGTCGGCCATTTTTCTATTGAATTATCGGAACAACGGAACATAAACAACACGAAAAATATAACAGTTGGTAATAGATGCGCGCGCAATGTGTCGATGCTGTGTTAATGTCAAGTTAGTGTAAATGTCAGTTTCACTTTCTTATTATGGAATGCCCATATTTTTGGAAAGCAAGTGTACATTTATAGAGTTTTAAAAACATTAAATGTATGTAAAAGTATTCAGGAAGTGTAACCTCTTTTTTATCTATCCCTCCCTTCCTCAATCGCACTATAACCTTTCTTTGATAATGAAAAACTCTCTCCGTCCTCTACCACATCTACATTAAAGTTACATATTACATACGGATATATATCTTTAAAGGTTGAAGTATATACATGTGATGGCATGACCATCTGTTACAAACAAACGCCCTCGCAATTCTTGTGAAAGGCTTTCATCTCACTGGACTGCCGCTTCTCATAACGAGCATTTAATCATTGTTCTCCTAAAATGTCGCAAATTATTCTCAACTTAGTATTCTTCACCCGCCCAAAATTTGTATTTTCTCTTCCAAACTGCCACATCTCTCCCAAAAAAAGAAAATAAACAAGCACAAAATATTTATTCATCCAATTTGTAGTGAATACACCTGGCCTGTGTATATTA